>JBBPBX010009387.1:1494-15731 GCA_038048925.1 Garcialebias charrua
AGGCTCCTAAATATTTATTGGACCTTTTGAAGCCTCTTTGTCCATCTAATAATAATAATAATAAAATTTATAACGCACTTTTCATTAACAAAAATCTCAAAGTGCAACAAAAATCAAAGATCAAATAATAATAATAATAATAATAATGAATTTAATTTATAACGCACTTTTCATTAATGAAAATCTCAAAGTGTTACAAAGTGCAACAAAAATCAAAGATCAAATAAAAACAAGTGATAAAATCACGTAAAATCAATGATAGTATCAACTAAGATTAAAGGTAAAATCATGTGGAGGCAGAGTAGGCTCGCTTAAAAAGAAAAGTCTTTAAGCCTTGTTTAAAGTCAACCAGTGACTGTGAGGGGAAATAAAACACTAACCCCACGACTACCACTTCTGATTTGGCTTAATGTAATTCCGTATTTTTTTTTTTTTTACTTCCAAATTTAATTCAGTTTTTTCAAATGCAATTAAAATGTTTTCTAATTTAATTCCATTTTTCTTCCAAATGTGATTACGGCAACTTCCGCTTCTGCCACTTCCGCTTTGGCCAATTCCTCTTTGGCCACTTCCTCTTTGGCTAAATTTAATTCCATTTTATCCAAACGTAATTCAATTTTTTCAAATGTAATTCCGTTTTTCTAACGTAATTCCGTTTTTCAAATGTAATTCCGTTTTTCAGATGTAATTCCGTTTTTTAAATCAATCAATCAAAACTTTATTTCAGACACAAAAAAGGTCCATAAAAATACACATAAAAAAATCCATAAAAAACAAATAAATAAAGTAATAAAAGACAAATAATTAAATGTACTGTAATTCTGTTTTTTCAAATGTTATTTTGTTTTTCAAATGTTATTCAATTGTTACGACCGGTAAAGGCCAAAACATACAAAGTGGACACTGACACAGAAAAAGAATTAAAATGAATTTTATTGAACTAAAACTAAGAGCCTCCAGGCTGGCAAGGTCCTCCCAGGTTTCTCACCAGGACTGGAGCGTCCTCTCCTGGATCAGCGTCCAAAGGAAAAGAAAATTAATAAAAAGTACAAATAAGTGTTGGACTGGTAGGTGTGGCCAAAAACAATAAAACGCCACCCAGGTTGACCCAATCCTATACAGGACCGTCGTGTCTCCCCAGGCAACGATCTACCTTACCAAAAAGTCCCTCTAAATAAACAAAACACGAGAACTGGACTACCTACACTGGACTACCTACACCCACACAGTCAAAAGTACAAAAAAACTAGAAAGAGAAAAAAAGGTAACAGTCCCTCACTGTTATCCCCAGCTGTCCCCCTCTTAGACAACTGCACAGACACTGCCCTCAGTGTCTCCAAAATTAACTCAAACAGGCCCCTGTGGCACAGGCCCACACCTCTTAAGTTAAACCAAAGTGGCAGCCAGCACTTAAGGTGCCTTAACCCACACAGAACTCTGCTTTAAGCAGCCAGAGTCACTTTAAGAGCTTAACCAGCTCAATTACTTCACCCCCTAGAAGCAAACTTTACATACAAGTGGAGAGGGTGGAGCTCTCCTCAATGTTTGTACATCCTACAGCTGTCAAACATCTAGTTTGTTTCACCAGCCTTTATACAAGCTTAAACTTGATTCACACAACCTTAGTTTGTTTCACCAGCCTTTAAACAAGCTTAAACTTGATTCACACAACCTTAGTAAATACTAAGGCTGTCACAAGAGCACCCTTTGCTCTACATGTGCTGTTTAGGCAGCACCAGTCATTTAAGACATTTACTGTAAATCATATAAGAGCCTAAGCTCAATGCATTCTACATGAGTGCTCAACTCACAGTGATCAAAAGTGGGTGGAGAACACTTCTGAACACACACACATGCAGCATAAAACTGCTTTGAGCAAAACTTGGTTTTTACCTGCAACAGGGTTCCAAGTATTTCCAACAAGCACCCTTGCTTGCGTCCACCAACCTTAGTTGGCAATCTCAACCTCACATCTGCTCTGTGCAAGGCCTCCACAGTGTTCAGGTCTCAGCTCAGACTTTTTAAAAGGCTGAAAGCAAACAGGTGTTTCACCTGAGCTAATCAAGCCTGATTAGGCTGAGAGAGAAAAAGTGCAGCTACAGGCTGCTGGTGCTTTCTTTAACAGACTGCAACCAACCTAAACACAATAATGATGTTTTAAAAAAAACTCTGAACCCCCTCAGGTTCATAACACCCCCACCGAAAGTTATTTTGTATGGGAGTGATGTGTATGTTAGGGGGAAAACATCACACATCCAACCATACAAAAAAAAACAGAGGGTTAAAATGTAGCGGTCGCATTACCTAAATGGACTAAAAACATTAAAAACAAGTCCATCAAACCACTAACATTTATTCTACAGTCACACTTAAAAAGTTTTAAAACCAAACAAGCAACGCTTGTCTAAATTTACCCTGAAAAGCTTTTTATTAACCATAGGCCCCAAACAAAAACTAACACCACAGTTAATGGTGCCAGTGTGTGACTGAATACTGGTCTTGACAGTCAGGGGGGATCTGTCCTCATTCTCTGCACCGGACAGCATCCCTGTGTCAGTAGCAATAGCTCTGCTTTCAGCCATACTGTAAACACAGAGACAGTTAGACAAAGAATCATGTGCAATGTGCTCAATGTAAGGTTGCAGCATCTCACATTTTACAGACAGCAAAAATGCATTTTCTGCTGCACTTTTAGTCATCGATTGCACATCATCCTTCAACACTCCCTCATTGTTCTCTGCAAGAGAAAACAAAGGAACAGGTGGAATTGTTTTGTGTGACTTCACCTTCTTTGAGATTTTTAGGTCCTCTCCTGACTGAACTAGGAGATGTTCAGTTCCAAACAGCAGATGGAGACTGTTTTCCATGTCAATGTTGTCTTCTTTCTGAAGGTCAATCTGCTGTTGTCTAGACAGTAACAATTTTGTTTCATCACACTTCGCTACAAATGTTTCTGTTTTTGCAGGAACTTGTTTTTCCTCAGTGATCATCATAAAACTGTTGCTTAAGGACACATCATCTCCATCATTGTTTTTAGCAGGGGCTACAAAAGAATGCAATGAAACAGGAGGAACTGTTTCTTTTGGGTCCTTAGTCAGGTTCAATGGGACTTCCTCTGCTTCAGAACTGAATAAAAAACATTCACATAGTTCAATGTCATGTTCATTCAGTTCATCAAAGTTCTTAAAATCCCCATCAGATTTAACTGGAATTTGTTCAGGTTCAGTTTCATATTTAGTTTCAAGAAACAAGAAGAAACCGTCACCCAAATCAACATCATCCTCATTTTTCTCCTCCTCTGGTCGATGTTCTTGTGGCGCCATCTCCTGTTGAAGTGTGAGAGGCTCACCTTCTTGAATGCAAGGCTCTGGTGTCGCCTTTAGATGACACACAGTGGCACACGAATGTTGCTTTTCCAGTTTTGCTTTGATCCTCAACTCTGTTAGCTCCTTCTGCAACTTCAGTATGTTTTGTTCGCGAGCAACTTGAAGTCTTTGTTGTTCTTGTTCACGAAGACGCTTCTTTTCCTCCTCTAAAGCAGCTTGACGTCTTTGTTGTTCAAGCTGTTGTTGTTCCTGCTTTATTAAAAATAGTTCACACTCTTGTTTTTCTTTTAAAGCAGCTTGCTCCTGTTCAAAACGTTCTCTTAGAGAAATTTGTTGTTGCTCAAGAGCAGATCGCTCATCTTCAAGCTTCTTTTTCTCCATGGCAATCAAACATTTTCTTTCCTCCTCCTTTTCTCTCAAACGCATTTGCTCATTCATCTCAGGAAATATCCCAAGCTGTTTTAATTCATAAAACAGTGCCCACTCTAACCATCCATCATCAGCAAATTTTCTGACATCCATCCATCCATCCATTTTCTTCCGCTTATCCGGGGTCGGGTCGCGGGGGTAGCAGCCTAAGTAGGGAGGCCCAGACTTCCCTCTCCCCAGCCACTTGGAGCAGCTCCTCTGGGGGAATCCCAAGGCGTTCCCAGGCCAGCCGAGAAACATAGTCCCTCCAGCGTATCCTGGGTCTTCCTCTGGGTCTCCTCCCGGTGGGACATGCCCGGAACACCTCACCAGGGAGGCGTCCAGGAGGCATCCTAACCAGATGCCCGAGCCACCTCAACTGGCTCCTCTCGATGTGGAGAAGCAGCGGCTCTACTCCGAGTCCCTCCCGGATGACTGAGCTTCTCACCCTATCTCTAAGGGAGAGTCCAGCCACCCTGCGGAGAAAACTCATTTCAGCCGCTTGTATCCGAGATCTTGTTCTTTCGGTCATAACCCAAAGCTCATGACCATAGATGAGGGTGGGAACGTAGATCGATCGGTAAATTGAGAGCTTTGCCTTTTGACTCAGCTCTCTCTTCACCACGACAGACCGGTACAGCGCCCGCTTCACTGCGGACGCTGCACCTATCCGCCTATCGATCTCACGCTCCAGTTTTCCCTCATTCTGATTCTCACTCTCATTTCCCTCATTTTCTGACATCAATGTTAAAATGGTTTGTTACCCTTAGCTTCTGTTCTATTGTGCAGTCTACAAAGACTTGCACTGTGGGCTGTTCAATAAACTGAAAGCCATGTTTTTGAGCAAAAAACAGCAAACAGTTTATTTTTATTTTTTTAAACAGTTTACCCAAACAGCTCACCATCAAGTGTTCTGCACACAGATGACAGTGAACCAAAACACAAATGCCCTACTGCCCTTGAATGTGCCACAAGCAGCAGTAGCACACACACAGCTGATAGTACACTGCAATCAGCTCTTGCAATCAGCACCAAAGAGAAGCTTCAGCCAGCTTCCAACTGCTTAAGTCAAATCCTTCACAAACTTGGTGACAATTTTTTTTTTAAGTTCACACTTTTGAAAAGCCCCCAAATAAATGTGAACAGCAAAACTGTTCAACCAAGCAAACATCAGGTGTGTCAGCTGTGCACCGCACAGAACACACAAAACATAGCTCAAGGTTATTTGTGAAACTGCCCTTCACAAACACTGTGTTTTAACTAAACTCAGCAACGAGCCCCCATTAAATATTTAAGCACCCAAGCTCAAACAATGTCTGTTCAGAGACAGACCACTACCAACATGCACAGCAGGTGCACAGAACAAGCAGCTTACTACTACCGTTTGTACAAACACAAACTAGTACATGCAAATCCAGCACAACTCCAAAACTAGCTTGTTCATTCACATCCCAGACAAATCCTAAACTAACCAAAACAGCTCGTTCATTTAGATCCAGCACAACTACTGAATCAAAACTAAGCTAACCTAAACAACTCGTTCATTCATATCCCAGACAACACCTAAACTAACCAGGCTCGTTCATTCATATCCCGGACGAGCCCCCATTTTATATGTTACGACCGGTAAAGGCCAAAACATACAAAGTGGACACTGACACAGAAAAAGAATTAAAATGAATTTTATTGAACTAAAACTAAGAGCCTCCAGGCTGGCAAGGTCCTCCCAGGCTTCTCACCAGGACTGGAGCGTCCTCTCCTGGATCAGCGTCCAAAGGAAAAGAAAATTAATAAAAAGTACAAATAAGTGTTGGACTGGTGGGTGTGGCCAAAAACAATAAAACGCCACCCAGGTTGACCCAATCCTATACAGGACCGTCGTGTCTCCCCAGGCAACGATCTACCTTACCAAAAAGTCCCTCTAAATAAACAAAACACGAGAACTGGACTACCTACACCCACACAGTCAAAAGTACAAAAAATTAGAAAGAGAAAAAAGGTAACAGTCCCTCACTGTTATCCCCAGCTGTCCCCCTCTTAGACAACTGCACAGACACTGCCCTCAGTGTCTCCAAAATTAACTCAAACAGGCCCCTGTGGCACAGGCCCACACCTCTTAAGTTAAACCAAAGTGGCAGCCAGCACTTAAGGTGCCTTAACCCACACAGAACTCTGCTTTAAGCAGCCAGAGTCACTTTAAGAGCTTAACCAACTTTACAAACAAGTGGAGAGGGTGGAGCTCTCCTCAATGTTTGTACATCCTACAGCTGTCAAACATCTAGTTTGTTTCACCAGCCTTTAAACAAGCTTAAACTTGATTCACACAACCTTAGTTTGTTTCACCAGCCTTTAAACAAGCTTAAACTTGATTCACACAACCTTAGTAAATACTAAGGCTGTCACAAGAGCACCCTTTGCTCTACATGTGCTGTTTAGGCAGCACCAGTCATTTAAGACATTTACTGTAAGTCATATAAGAGCCTAAGCTCAATGCATTCTACATGAGTGCTCAACTCACAGTGATCAAAAGTGGGTGGAGAACACTTCTGAACACACACACATGCAGCATAAAACTGCTTTGAGCAAAACTTGGTTTTTACCTGCAACAGGGTTCCAAGTATTTCCAACAAGCACCCTTGCTTGCGTCCACCAACCTTAGTTGGCAATCTCAACCTCACATCTGCTCTGTGCAAGGCCTCCACAGTGTTCAGGTCTCAGCTCAGACTTTTTAAAAGGCTGAAAGCAAACAGGTGTTTCACCTGAGCTAATCAAGCCTGATTAGGCTGAGAGAGAAAAAGTGCAGCTACAGGCTGCTGGTGCTTTCTTTAACAGACTGCAACCAACCTAAACACAATAATGATGTTTTAAAAAAAACTCTGAACCCCCTCAGGTTCATAACATCAATTTTGTCATATGTAATTCAGTTTTTTTTCCAAGTTTTTGTAGTTGCATTTTTTTCCCTTTTTTTTTCAAATTTAATTCTGCTTTTTCAAATGTTAATTTACACCTCAGGGCCACTAGTGTAGAACACTAGCATTATAAAGGTGAAGGGTGACATGCATTCCTCCAATTATTGCTCATATTTGATTTTATCTTAAAGATTTGATTTTGAGAATAGTTCCCCATTTAAGAAACATTGAGATCCAGATGGGAGTTGCATACACAGTAAAGGTTTTGGCTTAAGTTTGCAGCAAGCAGAGCCTCTCATGGCTCCATGTTGTATAACATTTTCAGTAAAATGTCCTGTGGTTGATCCTTTCATAGTCAATGATGTCCATTTCCTCAGTAGAAATTCTGTGGCGCTGCGCTGGCATCAGCCTTTTGGCACCAGCAGCAGACTTATTCCAGTGTAAATGTTTGAAACTGCTTTGCGTCAGGCACGAGCGCCGTGGAGGGAAAAGGCTGCTGCTGCTTGAGCTTCACGCATTTTAAAATACCACCTTCAGGAGGTGGAAGTGACACAAATCATCCACTTGAAGTCATCAAATTTTGAAACAGAAAAAAAATATATATATAAATTACTAATACTGCAATGACAAATGGCTTCATTTTAGAGGCATGTTTCCATTTAACTGTTGATTTTTCCTCATTTTCATATATATTTACATGTGAAACAACTTTAAATCTTTGATAATGAGCAGGCTGATTTTCTTGTGCATATTACTTTGACAAATGCACACTGTTGCGTGAAGGGGAACAATAAAAGCTCACTCTATCTATTACCCGTCAAAGGAAACTCTGAGGGCTATGCTGGCATGCATGCAGCACACTATTCTTGTGTGAGCTGTTTCATATACAGGATGTGGAGTTTCTTTTTTTTCCCATCTCCTTGATGTTCCATAGACTCAAGCAACACACGGGAAAGGCAGGCAGGCAGGGAAGGAGATGTTGCTTTGGGCCTTACAAATGACCTAGATACTTGAATATGAATTTCATTTGCCTCTATCACTGCATCTAAATGCACCTCTCCTTTCCTAACGTGTCCATATTGCATTCATTGGGCTGCGGCAGATAAAACTGCCCACAGGTAGGCTTTTTTTTTTGGGTTCAGCCTTTACTGGCTCAGTCCTTTCCTTGTTCACTTTTTCGCTCCAACTCAATGTGAAATAGGTATGATAGACACCTCCATGTTTAATCACGCACAACAGATCTGCTCGGTGGGTAAAATGTTTCCTAATAAGCCAGATTTTGGCTGTAACCAGGATAAGTTAGATGTTTGCTATTCTCCTCCAGGACTGAGCATTTCCCGTCATGTAATGCAGAGGTTACAGGTGTTAACCACAGCCAGTGGAGGCATTGATTAATCGGAAAGGCAGTTTGGCGAGCTTTCTTAAACCACAAAATGGCTGATCAGAATTCTGGAGGTGGCAGTTCCAACAGTTTCTCGCTGAGCACGGAAGGAGAGGTGATAAAAAAAAAAAGGTGAAGCCAGAGAAGAAGAATAGCAAGAGATCAAGGTGGTGCAGGCGGCGGGCTGGGAAAAAGAGATATGACACACTGTGCAATGATGGAGTGAGGATGAAAGTGTGAAGAGAGAACAAGTGAAGTGAGAGCAGAGAGGAATGAATTGTGAGGAATAAAGACATGAATTGAAGGCCAAGTAGGGTGGGTCAATCTGAACTGTGAGACATGAATCTCAATCCATCAATAAATGCTGCATTTTGTTAAAAATACTCCCGCTGCTGCTGGTCCTAATGGACGGTGCACCTCTGTATATGCTGCTTCTACTTCCTATGAAATACCACAAAGAATGGGTCTCGAAACACAAAGAGATCTGAATCAAGGTCAGCGATCACAAAAAAGCAACAGTGGACTCACTTTCGTTACGTATCTCCAGCTGAGTGGTTGGTAATTTGCAAAAGCTTATCTGAGAAACTACTTCTCATGTTTTATCATAGCTTGCCTAACATTACCTACAAAACTTTCTGGCTGAGCAGAACTTAATTCTCCTCAGAATGACACACTCTTTTCCAGAATTAAGGTAGATTTGATCATTTAGATATTTATCTTTGTTTTTAAAGAGAAGTTCACAATCAAATTCTGATTTTTTTTTCTATCTATGTACAACACCATTAAATGCTCAAACTGTCAACTACAAATCTTCTCCATCTTGCAACTGCTTGCACTGCATGTTTAATGCACATACAGTAATACAATAATCCCAAATTGGCTCGAGTTTGAAATGTACTTGAGTCACATACCATGGCTTATTCACAATATTATGCTCACAATTATTTATTGATTTATTACACATATATTTAAATTAAGCCATTTGTTGCATCTTTGTTTCCTAAACCTTAATTGTATACAGCTCATTTGTATTTAGTGGTGTAGTATGAAGATGCACTCTCCTGACTATGACTTCTGACCCATGGGTTTTCTACCAGATTCACCACAAACTCTTATTTTCAGTTACTTTTGACTTGAATAATGTCTGATGTTTTCACACATTCACGGTCCTTGGACTCAGAATCAGCTACAGTCTGACTAGTGTTTACTCTTCCTTGTATACTGAAGAAGAGAAAAAGAGTAAAATTAGAGAAGAAGACCAAATGTTGGAAGCTGAAGAAGGAAGCATGTTGTGAGAAGTTCAGACAGGAACTGTTAAAGGCTCTGGGTGGTAAGAAAGAGCATCCAAATGACTGGGCTACTACAGCAATAGTAATTAGAGAGACAGATAGGAAGGTACTTGGTGTGTCATCTGGACAGAGAATGGATAAGGAAACCTGGTGGTGGAATGGTGAAGTACAGGACGCCATTCAAAGAAAGAGGTTAGCCAAGAAGAAATATGACAGTGAGAGGAGACAGGAATTTAAGGATAAGCAATGTAGAGCAAAGATGGACGTAGCAAAGGCAAAGTGGAAGGTGTATGGTGAGTTGTATGAGAGGCTGGACACTAAAGAGGGTGAGAAGGACTTGAACAGATTGGCAAGACAGAGGGATCAGGCTAGAAAGGATGTGCAGCAGGCTAGAGTTGTTAAATATAGGAATGGTAATGTTTTAAAACATGAGGAGAGTGTGATGGGAAGATGGAAGGAGTGTGTTGAGGAGCTGAGACTGAGGGAGGAGGTGTGGTATTACATGAGGAAATCTGGAGTGGCAGAGAAGTACAAAGTATGTTACACATACTGTACTTGAGTTCACGAATTTGATCATATTACACCCATTCTCAATAACCTCCATTGGCTTCCTGTCACCTACAGAATTCTATATAAAACTACCCTGATGCATGCTCAATAATCCAGGTAGAAAAATCTAAAAAAGCTAAGTCTGGTCCTCTGGACATTCAAAAAACAAAAAAAAACAAAACAAAGCAAAAAATTGTAGAAACGTTTCGTCTTTCGTCCGAAAGACTTCCTCAGTCTGAGGTGCTGGGTTCAGCTCAGTCTTATAAATAGCACCCTCTCACAGTGTTACACAACCAGTTGGCTGATGACAGCCTGAAACCAGCTGCTCACATGATCAAGGAGGACCATCAGCCTAACAATGGATCGTTAGCACCCTGATGGTTGTTTGCTATTCACAGAGGGCTGACAACCCAACTCTATATAAAACTGCTCTCATTACCCATCAATGCTTGCACGGAACTTCACCTGACTATCTAAAGGACATTCTTGCACCATATTCATCCACCCGGTCTCTACGATCACAGAACAGTAATTTACTTCATATTCCTCGGACCAAATTGAGGACCATGGGAGACCGAGCATTCTGTGTGGCTGCCCCCCGCCTGTGGAACTCCCTCCCTGATGACCTGAGAGCTCCACAGTCACTGGTTGACTTTAAAAGCGGCATTAAGACTTTTCTTTTTAAGCAAGCCTATTCTGCCTCCACATGATTTTATCTTTGATCTTAGCTGATATCTTTATTGATTTTACTTGATTTTATCACTTGTTTTATTTTATTTATTTTTTAAGCAAGCCTAAATCTACATGATTTTATCTTTGATCTTAGTCGATATTATTGTTGATTTTATTTGATTTTATCACTTGTTTTATTTTTTATCTTTACCTTGTTACACATTGTAGCACTTTGAGATTTTTATTAATGAAAAGTGCATTACAAATTGAATTCATTATTATTATTATTATTATTACACTGGTACAAGACATGTATGAGGACAGCAGGACAGTGGTGAGATGTGCTGTATGAGTGGCAGATAGCTTCAAGGTGGAGGTGGGAGTGCATCATGGATCCACTCTGAGCCCCTTCTTGTTTGCTCTGGTAATGGACCGACTAACAGATTAGGTCAGGCAGGAATCCTCGTGGACTGTGATGTTTGCAGATGACATTGTGGTTTGTGGTGAGAATAGGGAACAGGTGGAAGAGAACTTGGAGATGTGGAGGTATGAACTTGAAAGAAGAGGAATGAAAGTCAGCCGTAGTAAAACAGAGTGTGAATGAGAAGGAGACAGGTGGAACAGTGAGGCTACAAGGAGAAAATGTCACAAAGGTGCAAGACTTCAAATACTTGGGGTCCACTGTCCAGGAAAATAGGGAGTGTGGTAAAGAAGTGAAAAAGAGAGTCCAGGCAGGATGGAGTGGATGGAGAAAAGTTTCAGGAGTGCTTTGTGACTAAAAGGTGTCAGCAAATGTCAAAGGAAACGTTTACAAGACAGTGGTGAGACCAGCTATGTTGTATGGTCTGGAAACCGTGGCACTGACAAAAATACAAGAGAAAGAACTGGAAGTAGCAGAAACGAAGATGCTGAGTTTCTCCGTAGGAGTGACAAGAATGGATAAGATTAGGAATGAGATCATCAGAGGTACAGCACAGGTTGAACAACTGGGAGACATAGTTAGAGAGCAGAGTCTGAGATGGTTTGGACATGTCCAGAAGAGGGACAGTGAGTATACTGGTAGAAGATGTTAGAAATGCAGCTGCCAGGAAAAAGACAAAGAGGAGATATATGGATGCAGTTAGAGAGATGGAGGAGGATGACTCGCTGTGGTGACCCCTGAAGAGGGAAAAGCCAGAAGAATAAAGTTTAACATACTTCTCGGTTCAGTTTTTCAGAAAATAACTTTTCTTTGAGAGATACCTTCGTGTAAGTGTTTTTGAGCAGGAATCTGTTCATGTCAGAGGGGAGTCATAATATTTCTGAGTTCCCCAAAACACTTCTGAGAGTTCAAACAAAGTCTCTTTGTGTGACACTTTCAGTTCGTCTGTTTTCCTATCCATTAGTGTTTGTCTGATGTCCGTCTCTTTTATTCCCGAGCAAAGAAAACAGCGAGTTTGCTCAGTAACCATTTTTATTAAAAAGTAGAATTCCAGTAACTAAAGAAGATAAAACATTGTTTTTCTCACTGCAAGACTCACGTTTTTTGGCTTAAAGTGTGAGCCGGCTGAAGGTTGCCGATGGTCCGCACACCTGCTCATCAACTGAGACACCGACCCATGAACCAGTAACAGCAACTTTCAGCTACCTTGGGCCTGGCCTGTCCTGGCCAGTCCTCTCCGCGTGGTGTATCTTGGTCTGATCAGGCATTAAAATCCTGGAAAGACGAGTAAACTTGACTGAGAACTGGTGACATGACTCCAACTTTGGGTCTGGTTATGTATTTTAGCTGATGTAAAAGGGCAAATCATTTCCTGACTTGCAGGGAGAATAAATGACTTAAGCTGGCCGCATTAAATTACATATCTCAACCCAATTACAAAATAAACTATTTATTAAATATGTAAACTTTGTCTACATTTGTGCGAGTATAAAAGATAATATAATTCCTGCTCAAGGAGTTGATTTTACCTTAGATAAAATAAGTAATCCTTGACTGATTAATTATTGTTTAGATTGTTCACTATTCTTTTAGTAATTACTAATTTTCAAACTAATTCTTGAAATTATTATCTTTTATCATTTGTGTTGTTCATTATAATTCGATGTTTACATAAAAGAATATTGGTCAACCAGGATCTGTGCTCATGTTCGCTCATCACATTGATGTAAACAGACTGAAGCTCTGCGTCTAATCCCCTGGAGGGGCAGGTTCATGGGAGCTGAAGACCATACGAAACAAATAAAAGATTGACTCTTGACTGATTGGAAGTGTATGGATGCAGCTGGATAGTTTTACATCTGTCTCTTATCTTCAGTATGAAGCACGCATTTGTTTTAAGGCATAAGAGAAGGGGCAATACAGAGACATCTTGTTTAAAGAAAGGATTTTGTTTGTTTTTCTATATTTTTTACACCTCCTTCCCACTGAATGTTGACATTGCCACTTAATTAAAACGAACCAGAACGTGATTGGTGTTTGCAAGATCTTGAAGAGTGTGTGTGTATATATATACAGGTAACCCCCGACCTACGACCCCATCGACCTGCGAACCACGGGACCTACGAACATATCATATTTAATAAAAATATGAATTAAAAAAAAAAAAAAAAAAATTTTTTTTTTTTTTTTTGTGTTTAAATGTTCTTAATTTCATGTGTACATCACTTTGTTGCAGCTCTGGTTGTTTTAAAGGCTTTATAAATAATAATTATGATAAAAAAGATCATTTCTGATCATTTTTGAGCAATTTTTGAGCAATTTTGGGCAACAGGAAGTAGGTCTTCAGTTTACACGGTCACAAATTAATGTAGAACACCGGACGCTATTTTAGGTTCAGTCACTGGGGTCTCCGGTCACAAATTAATGTAGAACACCGGACGCCATCTTAGGTTAGCTGCCGAGAGCCGGACGAAGACTGGTGACCAGGATGGCTTCATATGGATTAATTACTAGCTGGAAACGTCTCTGTGAACTTTGTGGATGTCTCAAGCAGCAGCGGATTTATCGCCGATCGTGCCAGGCCGCCGTGCGAACACCTCCGGCCGGCCTGGCTACACCTCCGGCCTGGCTAGCTCCAGAGCTAACACTGGAGCTAACACGGGAGCCGGCCTTTTGAACACTGGTGACCAGGATCGCATCATGTGGATTAATTACTAGCTGGAATAGCTCTGTGGACGTCTCAGGCTGGAGCAGCGGCTGGAGCAGCAGCTGCAGATTGATCGCGCCGCCGCTCCAACACTAGCTCATGGCTTGGCTAGCAGAAGCTAGCCAGCTAGCTAACACAGGTCTGGAGCAGCTGCGGTGGCTTGCCGGCCCCCGCGCTGCTTGGCCCGAAAACAATCAACGCATGGCAACCTATGTCGGCTTTGACCATCTCAAAGTAAGAAAATATATTTTTATTTATTCTGTAAATGTGAATAGCAATGTTTAACATTACAGTACACTACTTTACATGCTTAAATGTGTGCGCGCGCTCCGTTAGCATGATAAATAAAGGTTGAATGAATGAATGAATGAATAATTTTTTTTTTAAATATAATTTTCACCCCCTACCTACGAACGGATCGAGCTGCGAACGGTTCTTAGGTCCCAAACTCGTTCGTAGGTCGGGGGTTCCCTGTATATATATATATATATATATATATATATATATATATATATATATATATATATATATATATATATATATATATATATATATATATATATATATATATATAT
>JBBPBX010009387.1:18699-30616 GCA_038048925.1 Garcialebias charrua
TATATATATATATATAATTTCTCATGTAATATACTGTACTAAACTTTTGAAAGATATGATTATCAGACTATTTTAAAATTATCAAGTCATAATATGTTAATGTTGGAAATATATCAATTAAACCTTATATACAAATTGGTTCCCATATTTTTTTATATTTACCTAATTTTTTGTTCCTCCATTCCAACCAGGGATGTCTGTTTTTAAATTCCCGAGCCTGACTTTCACTCCACAAGGCTGGCCAATTTGGATCTAAAAATGAAACAAGGAGTTTTAAAACAGAGTAAAAAGCATAGCATTTTGTTGATTATTGGAGTGACAGACTTTGTCACAAACAAATCATTTTTATATTCACATATTTATTTATATGAAATGTTACTGTAAAATTCTGGACAGTAACCGTGTTTCCATCAAGGTTTCTTGATGCGCATTTTGGAGTTTGGCATCAGAAAAGGTCGATAAAAACATGCAGTTACTTGCTGCTTGAGCTAGCTTCAGCTAACTTGTACTAGCCAACACTTACCTGGGGAAATGCAGATATCAACCTCATTATGGCTGGTTTCGGCCGTCGAACTGGTAGGTTCTTCTAATGTTGTCTCTGTAGCTTCGGGTTCAGCTGGTTTATAAAAACATTCAAAAAGTGTAGCTTGTTTCCTTTTCATTTTGAGTCTGTCGTCGTTAGCGAAAATGCTCTACCTACACCGTCTGTCCCGTTTTATTGAACTTGTGCCCGCCTGCATCCCGAGCAGCCAATCATAAAGGAGCTTCTGAAGAAACCAATCACAGAGCAGAGAACTATGGTAGTGAGCTCAGCTCAGCCAATGGCTGTGAGCCTCACGTACAACACGAGGAACACGAAACTATGGCAGCCGCGAGAGGCGCAGTGAAGAGTCCTTATGAGCGAACATAATCTATCTTTATGCAACGTGTGTTTGTTGTCACGTATCATTGGGCACATTTAAGTGGTTATACGGAAATCCCCAAGCTTTACTAGTGGGTATACGGCGTATACCAGCGTATCACGTAGACTACACCACTGGCATGGAGGCTGCACAGCTGCAGAAAGATAAGCTCTGCAGAGAGTGGTGAAGGCTGCACAGAAGTCTGTTGGGAGTGAACCTCCCCATCATCACATACATCTACACATACAGATGCCGGAAGAGGGCCACCTGCATCATGAAGGACCCCACTCACCCAGCACACACACTTTTTGCCCCACTTCCCTCGGGTAGAAGGCTGAGGAGCAGCTTCTATCCGGAGTCTGTTAGACTCATGAATCTCTAACCAGGATCATTAAGAATCACTGTAATTCCACTTGGTTGTTGATATGTGCTTCTGACTATCCATGCTGCTGATCTCGTGCTGCTGATTATTCATTATTCCTCATCTGCTCACACAGACTCATGTTCGAGCTAGTGCATTAACAGAATAACCGAGTTTTCGACAGATCGAGTGCTTTGACTTCTTTCGAGGCTTTTTTGTCCACCTCGACTACCCGTAGTGACGTCATCACGTGATAAAAACAGAGCGTGGGGTAGCTTTTAGCTTTTAGTAGACGCTACAAAATGGATTCCTTTGTGCGCACGGATCTATGAAGCTGGTCCAGTCTTGTCAAAAAGGTAAAACAGTTTATAATTTTATAAATTGCGCCACTCATTGAAACATCCTGTTGACGTTCTTTGCTCTGACCACCGTAGTAGATTGTTGTGACAGCAGAGGGCAGTGTTGCAATGCAGGTCCCATATATAACACGGTCGAAACGGCTTCATCTCTCTCGTTTCACAAAGAAAAAAACAAATATTCATCTCTCTAGAGCTATTAAAAATCTATAAACACAATCTCTAAAAGTAAACCTAAATTGCACAGCTGCAGGCGGTGGTGCGGTGTGGCTGTGGCCCCATTTGTTTTTTAAGTTTCGGTTTTCATCGCCTTATACTTTCACTTTTAATATTATTAATATAACTAATAGTTTTGTTTTTCCTGTGACTTATGTGCAGTATGATAAATGATAGGAGCATAATAAATGCTCCCAATGCTTTGTTGGTCTTTTTTTTCTTTTTGTAAAGACGTTTTTAGGCATTTATATTTATTTATTTATTTTGCATCGTAAGACACTGCACTGCAAAAACGTAAAATCTTACCAAGTATAATTTTCTAATTTCAAGTCAAAACCTCTTATCACACTTAATATAAGTCAAAAACATATTTCTAAGTAAGACATAACAACTTGTTTTGAGACAATGCATCTTGAAAATCTTGATAAGGCAAAAAGTCTTGAAAATATCTTGTTTTGAGTCATTTCTTATTTGAAACAAGCTTTTCTGACATTTCATAAACATTTGCAGTTGTCGTGAGGTTTGTAAAACGTGAAAAATCTTGTTTCAAGATAACAAACTAACTTGAATTAAGACAAATCTGCTTCTTTGATCAGCATGCCCACTCAAAGTATTAAACATTCTATTTTTTATACAGGTTCTCTTTAATTTTGGACAGACTCCATTGTCCTATTACAATTTCTTTAAACCAATAGTTCATTAACATTTTCTACATTGTATTTTTTTCCAAGGCTGAATACTACATAAACATACCTACTGTGCAGTTTATATTAAATAGACAAATAATGCAGGTTCATTTCACATATTTATTTTAACATATAATTTAACATATAATTGATTTTAATGAAATAATATGTGGTTAGGACAGATTAAACGGCCGTGGGGCGGCCGTGGCGTAGTGGTAATGGCAGTCGTCCCCCGATCAGAAGGTTGGAGGTTCGAATACTGGTTCCCCACACCATGTGTCCTTGCGTCCCCGGGCAAGACACTTAACCCCGAGTTGCTCCCGGTAGGACTGGATGGCGCCTTGCATTGGTCTGCCGCTACCAGTGTATGAATGTGTGTATGAATGTGTGTATGAATGGGTGGATGGTTGGTATTGTAAAGCGCTTTGGGGCCCCTCATAGGGGGCTGGAAAACGCTATATAAATAAGCTTCATTTACCATAAACATATTTTTCTACGTTTGAGACAAGGGGAAAAAATAGTAAAAAAGGGATTTCTGGGTATGGGCTCTCTGAGGGAGGAATCAATGTTAACAAGATTAAGAATAGGTCATATGAAGCTGAACAGTACTTTGTTTATTATAGGGAAACACAATAGTGGACGTTGTGACTTTTGCCAGGATACAGAGTCAGTGCAGCACTTCATTTTGGAATGTTTTAAATATTCGGATGAAAGGAAAACTCTACTTGACCAAATGAAAAAATAAGTCACATGCCCTATCAGTTTGAAGAGCGTTTTGGAATGGGATCTAGTAAAGGTGGACGTAAATACTTTGTTTTACTTGACATCAACAGGCTTTTTATTTTTTATTTTATTTTTTATTTTATTATTATTTCAATACAGATACAGTTACAATTTTAAGAATGTGAACAAAAAGAACAAGACAAAAAAGTTCATGCTCAATAATCCAGGTATCAAATCCAATAATTCTCAATCAGGTCATCTGGACAGTTTCTTTGTAGTAGAACAAGAGTCAACAGATGAATTGAAGTAGTTAAAAATAAAAATAAAAAGAAAACTGTTGATGTCCCACTCAAAATTGAGGATAGTGAGATTTGTAGAATGAGTGAGGTGAAGTTTTTGGGTGTTATCATTGATGACAAACTGACATGGAAACAACACATAAATTCTGTAAGAATAAAAATAGCTAAATCGATTGCAGTACTGTACAAAGTCAGAGACCTATTAAATGATAAGGCTCTATATTTGTTGTATAACACAATCATTGTTCCACACCTAATCTATTGCATTGATGTTTGGGGGAATGCGTGTAAAACAATCACAAAACCTATATTCGTATTACAGAAAAGAGCTGTAAGAATTATCACTAGAAAGCATTATCGTCATCCATCAAGTACATTATTCTATCACCTTAAATTATTGAAGTTCCATGACTTAGTAGACTATAATATCTTATCAGTTATGTATAGAGCTCAAAGAAATGCATTACCTTTAAATATCCAAATGCACTTTGTTAAAAGACAAAGTTGTTATAATCTAAAGGGGACAGAGTTGTTTGTAAAACCACAGTTCAGAACTAGTTTGAAGGGACGTTCTACCTCAATCCAGGGAATTAGATTATGGAATGGCTTGGAGAATGTAGTTAAAAATGCCAAGTCTATTTTTACATTTAAAAAAATGATCAAAACAAATGTGTTAAAAAAATATATATGAAATAGCGTAATGTGTATTGTATCAATTAGAAAATTAGAGTTAGTCATTTTGTACTGTTGTAAATTTGTATTGTATCAATTAGAAAATTAGAAAGAGTTAGTCATTTTGTACTGTTGGTTGAAGATTATTATTGTTAAATCTGATTGTTGAAAAGATGGTTGAAGATTATTACTGTTTACATGGCTGATTATTGTTGTTTAATCTGATTGTTGTAAGTAAGGGGCAGATATAATAAGATTTATTCTTCTTTCTGCTACCTTTCATTTTTTTACATTTTGTACACTATCATTTAATGAGATTGTGTTGTATAGTTTCTTCTGTAAAAAAATGAACAAATTTAATAAACATAAACATAAGTTTAGGGATGGTACCATTAGATGGCGGTAATACACCGGAAGGATGTAAGCTGCCGTAAAACCTCACAGAAGAAGAAGAAGAAGAAGAAAGGCTTCTCTCTCAGCTGCGTGCGGCGCAGACAGTACGCATGCGCAGTCTTGGACTTTTAGTAAAACTTGCGACGGTGGCTTTTAGGTAAGCTCTCTTACCTTTTCTCAAGTACGATAAAGTTATTTGTACAGAGTTTCTGTCGTTGTAATGCGCATTACACATTCTTATCGATGTTTAATCGTGTTTTTATAGCTCAACGTTGCAGCTGACGTGAAATAAAAAGTAGCGGCGCGAGCTAGCGCCGAACAGCGCTAGCTAGGAACAGCTAACAGCGTGGATGAGCTATTCATTCATTCAACCTTTATTTAGTCAGGTAAATCTTTTGAACCTCATGGCTATGACGCGGTTGTGTCGACGTTAAGAGGTAACGTATTTATACAAAGTTGTTTATAATGTAGACTGAGACATGGGCAAAAGTTGTTGTAATGATCATACCAATATTAAATAAAAGTTTTTACGTCTTTAGTGACGTGTGTGTGCGAGCGCAGGCGATAGCCGCTGTAGGAAAATGCTATGTTGCTAAATGCTAACTGCACATTCTCCACCGGCGCAAAGGAAAAAAACTGAATTCCGCTACACTTGGCAATAAATTATTAAAAATATTGCAATAATACAATGGAGAGAACCCTACTCTTTTATGATTTGCTGTTGCTGTGAACATTAATACATATCTCAGTTAATAGTATGAAAACTGAATAACAATACAATTTTAAAATCAATAATGCATATAATTGTTATTGCTGGCTTGTCTCTAAATGCATGTCTCCCATCCATTCATGTACAGCTACTTTGAGACAGCAACAAAAAATGTGTTCAGTTGTTAGCTGCAGATGTGAATCTAAATTTGATTGAACTGAAATTTCAGATATCTAAGAAACTTCTAAATTTTCAAAATTTATAAACTACCTGTAAACAATTTTACTGGTTTAAAACAATATTAATGTTAAAAAAATGCTTTGTTGTAGCCAGTGCAATTAAGAAAAAGCTAGTACTTTGTGCAATGTGTGCTCAATGCCTAGTTTAATGGTATTATTATTAAGTTTTCTTTATTGTATAACACAGATACCTACCAAAACCTGAAATCACAGCAATGGCTAAAAGGATAGCTGTATTACCCCATGCTACAGGACCAAGGTCGAATTCATGGGTAAGTGAAATGCATCCAGTTAATGACCAAAGTTTTTTTATTTTGCACATTTTTATTGAGGATTTAAAAAAATGTAATTACCGGTAATGTGTTCTTAAGGTCACTGTGTTTGCGCAACTAAACCAAAGATTGCAGAATGTGAGGTCCCCTAAAAAACATCTCTTGAGTGGGAGACAATCAAAGTGGTAAAGCTGCAACTAACGATTCATTTCCTCAATAATAAATATGTCATAGCTTTAGTAGACTTAATAACATATGATGTTGGCCAGCATTTGTTGGAATTGATTAATTGGCTCATCTTTGCAGCTCTTCAAAGAGACGCCGTCTTGATGAGCACAGATGAGGCCATTTCGAGCGACTCAACAATCATTCTGGACCAGTCTACAGATGAGACTACCAGCACACCGACTCAGGCACTACTGACAAGGAGTTTGGTGAATTTAGTTTTGTATTTATTTTGTCTTGTTTTTGTTTTGTTTATCTTCCACAATCTGAATACTGTATTAACATTATGATTCATCATGCCAACAGAAAGATGTCTTATGTGTTTCAGGAAAAACAAGCCCCCACCCCAAAGCCCCCAGGAAGCTCTCCCTCTCCTGTCCAGTTCTAAGAGTGAGTTTGTCCTACTTTATTTTGGTGGTGTGCATCTTTGTACTACTTTTGCAACTTCATGTGATTAGCATGACCGTATGTAACCCATCTAATCAAACAGAGGATTAAGTCAAATTTGGTTATACTGTATAAGCACATTTTCAGATTCATGTTTTTTAAGCTTCATTTTGACACCTGGATTATTCTGATAATTCAAACATTTCCAGAAATGTAGATTAATTTATCTTTTTAATTACAATAATACATTATTTGAATGTTAATGAGAAATTGGTGTTATTATTTTTTAAAGAATAAACCTAACATAGTATTTGGATATTAAAGTTTTCAAGGTGGAAAGAAACAAAATCTTTGCAGGTTGCTGGAAATATCTTACTCAAAATCATTTTTTTAATTGATACATTTTTTTCCATGGTTCTACATTAACTTCTTGCACTGATTGCACTGGTGTTTCTAAACTTTTTTTTGGTTCACCAGCACAGTTAGTGCACCCAAATTTTCAACCGCGTCATATTTAACATGATAGTTTTACAGGTTCTCTTCTTTATTTTATTTATTTATCTGGCTTATATTCCACAATCTTAAAATATGATTCATCATGCCAACAGAAATATGTCTTTGTGTTTCAGGAAAAACAGGACCTCAAAGCCCCCAGGAAAACTCTCCCTCTCCTGTCCAATTCTGATTGTGTGTTCGTCCAACTGCCTGCTCACGGTAGGAGATGTGCCCATCACATTTCCCAAAGACATTTTATGTTTAAACATTTGAAGTTGTAGTGGCTCCCTCATTTTTCATGGTGCCCAGTAGTATACTCTCCATTTTTCATAGCAAAAATAGTTTTTATTTTGTTGAGGGTGTTTTATATTATTTTTTAAAAATATAATCAAGTGTTAACTACAGTTGTAATTGGGAGTAGTAGTTGTTGCATTGCTCCTGAAACCATTGTGATAAAATAAATGTGTTGAAGTTAAAGAATACCTTTCATTTTTTGACATTACAGAAAATTTTTGAATGTTTTGACAAGACATGTATGTTATTACGTTTGTTGGTTAAATTTGATAACGGGTTGGAGAAACATCTGAAACATCTGTAGAACTAAAAATGAGTAAAAGTTTTAGGGATGTATACTAATTTTAAGCATCACACGCTCAATTGTAGTAAAATATTGCTAAGAATGAGATTTTTTGCAGCTAGGTTTAAGATCGTTTATCTTGTAAAAAGATAAAATGTCTTATTTTTAGAAATCGTGTCAAGACAATTTTCACTTGTTGGAAGATCTTTTTGCTTATTTCAATCCAAAAAAAATCTAATTTTAAGTTGTTTTAAACTTGTTTTCAGAGTAGACTTTTCTCCAGTGTACTACTTTTGAGCATCAGAATCTTATTATAAGACAAGAAAAGCTCACAATTGTAGTAAAATATTGCTCAAAACTAGATTTTTGTAGCTAGTTTCAAGATTCCGCATATCTTGTTTTCACTTGTTACCAGATCTTTTTGCTTATTTCAATCCAAAAAAAACTAATTTTAAGTTGTTTTAAACTTGTTTTCAGAGTAGACTTTTCTCCAGTGTACTACTTTTGAGCATCAGAATCTTATTATAAGACAAGAAAAGCTCACAATTGTAGTAAAATATTGCTCAAAACTAGATTTTTGTAGCTAGTTTCAAGATTCCGCATATCTTGTTTGACTTGAACAAAATGTCTTATTTTAAGAATCTTGTCAAGTGAATTTTCACTTGTTCCATTGGCAGATTTTTTTGCTTATTTCAAGCAAAAAAATCTTATTTTACATTTTTTTTTCTTATTTTTAGAGGGGCATTTTTTCCAGTGTGTGACATCATCGGCTACTCGAGCGTCGTTCGAGTTTTTTTATGTTAATGTCGAGGTTAAAAATTATGTACTCGTTCAACCCCTAGTTCGAGCTGCTGTTGTTTGGCGCATTGTTGTTGTACTATTAGTGTTTAGTATATTCTTAGTTCATGTCTCGGATCTTACTGTTTTTCTTTACAATTTGTATTTTTATTGGATGTAACTGGGACCCTGTGTATTTAGTTTTGTTCCACCACATGTACCACATGTGATGTGAATGACAATAAATATCCTTGAATCCTTGGCCGCTTCGTTCTTATCGTGTAATATTGTTTTTTTATTGTGCTTCCCTTGATCCTTAAACTTGAAAAAAAAAATACACGGGCGCTTACATAGCTGCCCACTGCTCCACCTGCGTGTATCCCAGTTGCAATGGGTTAAATGCAGATAACTATTTTTGCCATTGTATGGGAACATAAAAACATGAAGCTCTTGACTTGATGTCTCCAAGTGGCTTTAAACATCTATTAAAGCTGCACTCTGCAGTTTTTGTAGAACCCAGCACTTAGAAAAATTTTCAACAGGGAAAGCATTCTGATCCCTCCCCCTCAGAGCCATACAGTATATGGCTCTGCTCCCCCTTGCTCTGCTGAAATTCAGCTCTGCCTTCTTAGCTCCGCCTCCACTGCATGTCCTGTGGCAGCCGCTGCAAAGTTCTGTGTTTATATGTTAATAAAACGTTCTAAAAAATAAAATAAAAACATGGAGCGCTGGTCCAGCACACCAGAACACCAGGAAATCTGCAGAGCCTCGCGCAGCCACGTTGAACCCGAGTTTAATTCGCTCGTGACAAATTCATTCATTTCCTCATTTCAGTCATGGAGTCAGCGGAGGAGGAAGCGATCACTTGACTTTTGGCAAAAAAACAAAAGAAAAGTCCAGATCAGGGATGAAGAAGGGGAATTTAATACATTTGTGTCACATACAAAACAGTTTTGCATCGCTTTGCAATCCTTTGAACGAGAACGTGCGCGGCCGCTGGGACAGGCGGGGGCGTGGGTTAGGAGCGTGAGAAGTGAGAAGCTCTGTTTTTATTGGCTGGTTAACGGCGGGTCACTGTGGCTTTTTAGAAATGCATTTAGTAACACCTGGAGAAGTCAAAGTCAAAGTCAACTTTATTGTCAGAACTGCAATATGTACAGGACATACACAGGATTGAAATTGCGTTTCTCTCAGTCCCTCGGTGCAACAGTAACCATCTAAACACTAAACACTAAAACATTTAATAAACATAAGCATAAAATAGTAAAAGTGTAACACTGTCCTGAGTTTTTTCATAGTAGTATAAAAGTATGAAAATTTACACCAACACTGAAACACCAAACACCCCTAAAACACCAAACACCCAATGAACATAAGCATAAAATGAAATAATAAAAGTGTAATACTGTCCTGAGTTTTTGCATAGTAGTATAAAAAGTATAAAAAGTATATCTATAAAATAAACTGAAGGTTCTAGCATTGACATTTGCAAAGAGTGGCACAGCAGCATATGAGTTAATGTACACAGTATATGTATGAGGTAGTTGATGTTGGTATAGAGGCAAAGTGGCATATGCAGTAAGGCACATAAGGCACATTTGGCATCCTTAGATAAGGCTAGTCAGAGAATACTGTATATGTATCAGCAGTAGTGTAGATATAAAAGTAGTGTAAATGTAAACAGTAGTAATAAATGTAAACAGTAGTAATAAATGTAAACCGTATTAATAAATGTAAACAGTGAATGTAAACAGTAGTATGACTATAGGCAGTAATGTAATACAAACATTAGTGCAAATATGAGAAGTAGTGCAAACTGAATGAGCACATGACCGAGAGTTTAGTGAATAACCCGTTTGATGACACAGAGTCCAGTGTTAAAAACTTTGTGTTGAGTGGTAATGTGTGAGAAAGTTTTTTGTGTTAAAGCAGTTCAAATTTGAACATATTACACCCATTCTCCATAACCTCCATTGGCTTCCTGTCACCTACAGAATTCAATACAAAACTGCTCTCATTACCCATCAATGCTTGCACGGCACTTCACCTGACTATCTAAAGGACATTCTTGCACCATATTCATCCACCCGGTCTCTACGATCACAGAACAGTAATTTCCTTCATATTCCTCGGACCAAATTGAGGACCATGGGAGACCGAGCATTCTGTGTGGCTGCCCCCCGCCTGTGGAACTCCCTCCCTGATGACCTGAGAGCTCCACAGTCACTGGTTGACTTTAAAAGCAGCATAAAGACCTTTCTTTTTAAGCAAGCCTATTCTGCCTCCACATGATTTTATCTTTGATCTTAGCTGATATCATTATTGATTTTACTTGATTTTATCACTTGTTTTATTTTATTTATTTTTTAAGCAAGCCTAATCTGCATCCACATGATTTTATCTTTGATCTTAGTCGATATTATTATTGATTTTATTTGATTTTATCACTTGTTTTATTTTGATCTTTGCTTTATTACACTTTGTAGCACTTTGAGATTTTTATTAATGAAAAGTGCATTATAAATGGAATTCATTATTATTATTATTATTAAATGGGAGGGGAGGCAGAGCAGGCAGAGTGTTTAGCATCCTGACTGCCTGATGGACAGAGCTGTCTCTCAGTCTGCTGGTTCGAGCCTGGAGACTCCTCAGTCTCCTTCCTGATGGCAGCAGTCTGAAGCAGCTGTGTAGTGGGTGTGTGGGATCACCTGCCATGCAGTGGGCTTTCCGAGTGAGGCGTTTGCTGTGTAAGTCCTGCAGTGAGGGCAAGGAGGTGCCCACGATCTTCTCAGCTGCTCTCACAATGCGCTGGAGGCTCTTGCGGCATGATGCAGTACATGCACCAAACCACACGTGATGCAGCTGGTCAGGACACTTTCTATGGCACCTCTGTAGAAGGTGCACATGATGGGGGTTGAAGCTCCAGCCCTTTTCAGCTTGCGGAGAAAGTAGAGACGCTGGTGAGCCTTCTTGGCCAGTGCTGCAGTGTTCCTGCTCCAGGACAGGTCCTTCGAGACGTGCACTCCCAGGAACTTGGTGCTGTCCACTCTCTCCACTGCGGTGCTGTTGATGGTCAGAGGGGCATGTTGTGCATCCCTCTTCCTGAAGTCCACGACAATCTCCTTTGTCTTCTCCACGTTGAGAGTGAGATTGTTGTGTCCGCACCACAAGGCCAAGCGGCTCACCTCGTTCCTGTAGTCCGTCTCATCGTTGTTGCTGATGAGACCTACCACTGTTGTGTCGTCCGCAAACTTGATGAAGTGGTTGGAGCTGTACGATGGTGTGCAGTCGTGTGTTAGCAGGGTGAATAGAAGGGGGCTCAGCACACATCCTTGTGGGGCCCCTGTGTTCAATGTGATGGTGCAGATGTGTTACTCCCGATCCGTACTGTCTGTGGTCTCCCGGTCAGGAAGTCAGAAGCAAGGGAACTATAGTTTTTTTCAGAGATTACATTGTCTAACATCAGTCTGTCAGGAGATAGTGACAGAGTTAAGAAATATGTTGTAAATATATTTTTAGAAAACTTACAGACTGCTTTACAGAAACTGCAGACTGCCCCGTTAAGTTGCTGGGAAAAACCACTGCAGACATCTTCTTGTTTTTAGTTTTCTACGCTGCCTTATAATGT
>JBBPBX010009387.1:39221-60189 GCA_038048925.1 Garcialebias charrua
GAGATCCTCCATTTTTTGTTGTGTATCTTTTCAGCGTCTTCTTCTTCTAGTACGTTTAGTGGTAGCTATAGTAAATAGCTTAATGCGGCACTACCGCCACCAGCTGGTAAGGTGCATTGGCTTCTGGTCCTGCCCACTAGAACCAGTACTGAAGTGTATAGGGAAAAGCAACATGTGCTGTGCTGAACCATTCAAAGCCATTACCGTATTTTCCGGACTATAGGTCGCAGTTTTTTGCCTAATTTTCATGCCCTGCGACCTACAGAGAGGTGAGACCTGTTTAGGGATTTTTTCCCATATTTTTAGACCAATTTTTGGCTCAGATATGACCGTTTTTCATTTTGGCAAAATATGGTGCAGTACCACTTTTGTCCGCTAGGGTACACCGACCGTCCCACCTCATGTGTCCGAAGGCAGCCTCCACTGGTCGGACTGACTCTGTCGCTGCCCGGCCTCCTGCTCTGGAGGTAACTACTGTTAGCTGTGTTTGTTAGCAAGATAAGTCAAGAACCACAGGACAGATTTTTATCAAACTTACAGAAAGAAATCACTGTATGAACATTTACAACTGACTAGCTTTATGAGATGTTTGAGATTTAAAAAAATGATGTTTTATAGACGTAAACATGTCACGTTAGCCTCGTTTTATTTCCGTGTATATTTCAGCAAATACAGTAGCTCATTAACCACTCGGATTTTCTTTCAGTTTACAGAAAGTAATTATTTGGTATTCATTTACAAACTGTTGACCTGTATGAGACATTTGAGATAAAATGTGATGTTTTATAGACATAAATGTGTCGCGTTAGCTTTGGGTTATTTTCCTGCTACCATTTGTCTAATAACTCATAAACCACACAGCAGATTTACTTGAAGTCTACAGAACGTAATTACTTGGTGGTCATTTACAAACTGTAACCTGTATAAGACATTTGAGCTAAAATTCGATTTATTTATAATTTATTTTCGCAGTGCATGCGACCGTTTGGAAGACGTCAAAGCAAAACAATTTAAATCCAGCAGATTTGACCATTTCGTGAATTTATTAAGGAACGGTTAAGCTCAGGAACCATTGTGCTAATTTCAGCTATAATTTTTAGCAAAATAATTGTTTTTACCGTGTTAATCTTGTAAAGTCCTTCCGTGCTCGCTCGCTTCTGTGGCCGCCATTTTCAGCAGGGCATATGAGGCGCTGACGCGTCGCGTAGCGGTGACGCATAATAGATGCAACCTAAATAAAGGTGCGACCT
Organism: Garcialebias charrua; assembly: GCA_038048925.1. NCBI lineage: Eukaryota > Metazoa > Chordata > Actinopteri > Cyprinodontiformes > Rivulidae > Garcialebias > Garcialebias charrua. Next base: position 40,472 of record JBBPBX010009387.1, read on the forward strand.
GTTTATGTATTTTTCCAATTTATTCCCAATAATTGGACAAAGCGATCTATATAACGGTGCAACCTTTCAGGCGGAAATTACAGTACTATGGGAAAGGGGCATAAGTCTGCTTTAAGGGAAAACTCCCATCTGTAATTGTTCCTTTTCTGGTGAAATCAAAAAGCTGCAAAACTTGTAGAAAAACTTATTAAAAAGGTACCCATCACACATGAAATCAAACAAAAAAGTTATCTTGAACTATATTAGATAGGACAGTTTAAATTAACCGTGAGTTTTCCAGACACATTAAAATGCATTTCTGAAATGTGGCTCCACACTTTATGAAAGTAAAGTATTTGGCTGAATCAGTCAAAAATCCAGTTGAAGCTCGAGTCACATGACTGACCTATATAAGGCTGACTGTAGTCTGTGCAGGTAAACAAATATTGCAGAATCAGACAAGCATAGAATCTCTGAGATGGCGTTTAGGCAGAAATATGAGAGTAAATCTGCTGCAAAATGCAAAAGACAAAGAATGGTTAAGACTACTGTCGAGAGCAAATACTGGGAATCAAAAAACTCTGTGGAACACCATAAAGACAGAGCTTATAAATCGTCTGCTGTACCAGTTCATGGTTTCAAACTAAAAAAAATTATCTTCATATAAATTAGCAAATTTGTTGAGTAACGCCACAAATCTGTGTTTTTGAAGATAAACAAAAAAGTGTTTGACATCTGGTCACACATTTTTAATTTAAACATAAACCATCAATAGGAAAAGAAAATTATATGAAATTTGTTTTTAACTTTTTTATTTTTACATTGACAGCTTTGATATCACAATGAATGTATTTTCTGAGCCTTTAATATTTTTTATAAGCTGCTAAACAAATCGCAAAGAGTTTAAATCATACAAACTGGATTTCTGTATTTTGAGTGCAATAGTTCATTAGCAGTTTGCTACAACTTTAGTACATAAGGCATTCAATCATTATGTTTCATGTCATTATTTTAAAAAGCCATTTCTTCATCTGTTTTTTGTTTTTTTACGTGATGAAGGAAAGAGATGGCAAACATGATGCTAAAAAGCAAATAACAGAATAAGACCCAAGTTTTTTTTGATTAACCATCAAAACCTGTTTCACATTTTTTAAAGTCTGGCCAAGTTCCTCTGCACTTGATCAAGTTCAGTCCAGGTTTTGTGATAATGTAAACTGTGCACACTAACGGTGCTCAGTAGTCCCTTGCTACTTCATGGTTCAACTTTCGTGGACTCGCTCTATCGCGTTTTTTCAAAGTAAGATTGAACACGAGAAAAAACTAATTGTACACGACACATGAGCGTAAACTTTAATATTACTCACATGATTGGGGTAGTACTGGATACAGTACTGTGCAGTAAAAAGTTAACGGAAATATAATACTTTGGACATGTGCCGCTCTTTTGTAGTTTTCTCTTAGTAAGCCTCCACTGTATCCCCGCTCATAACGATCACATTTCCCAGAAGCCAACAGGGCCCCGCCCAGAAGCCCCGTTTCCTTCTGCTGAAAAACGAAAGGTAAAGTTTTGAAGTGATAGGAGCCCAGCGGATGCAGAGAAGCCACACTGAACCCACTTAACCTTTTCACTATACAGTAGTGGAAAACATTATTTTTGTTGTTTGCTTGATTTTCTGTAAAATATATAGTTTCTTTTGATTATTTCTACAGAAATATTTATATAAGTTTTTTGTTGTAATGTTTTGTTGAGATGTCATGTTTTCCAGTTTAAGATCTCTTCACCACAATTGTTCACCATCCAGTTGAAGTCATCAATAGTTTTAGTCTTGTGTTTGAGTTTGTGTTCCAAGATTGTACCTCGCTGTCATCCAGGTTACCCACCCGCCTCTTCGTTGGAGCTTTCAGGACTGACTCGCCTAAAAATAGAAGCTGCCATTTACTGCCAATCATTTTTCTGCTTTGTAGAAAAAGAAAGAAAAGAAACACACACACACACACACACACACACAAAAAAAAAACAGCAACAGACTTTGAAATTTCCCCTTGTGAGATAATGCATGGCAGCTTGTATGAAGTCATAATTTAATCTAGGTTTCACTTTGTGTGTGTGTGTTGATTTGATCCATGTTGGTGCACGGCACATGAGTTCTTACCCTCTGCCTGCTGTCAATCACCTGACGCCCACTGGAAGAACTCTTCACCAGCAGAAACCCCCTTAAAATAAAACAAATAGTTTTTTTTAGAGTGTCTTATTTTGAACAGCAGCAAGTAGTTATCAACCATCACTGAAAGATGTAGTCAGACATCAATGTTTTTATTAGTGTCTATGTGTGCTTTTTGGTCAATGAAATATCCCATGAAGCACTGGATAATTCATGAAAGTCACTCAACTGATTAACCTTTTGGATTCAACCCAACTCTAGATGGCCAGCACAGTCAAGTGACTTTGCAAAACCCTAAATTGGTCATGAATCAGTAAACGTTTGTCACAAGAACGGAATACCCATAGCGAAAGGACTGATAATGAACAACTTAGACACACTGACTGAAGTTTAGTGCTTTTATTTACAGTGGAAATAGTTCAGGGAGAATCAGAAACCTAGTAGATGGAATGGTAGGTACCGGGTAGTTTGGTTCCGATATCCTGTACAATCATGAGAATGTCCAAAAGACTAAGAAGGTGCGTGTGGTGGGAGGGCGAGGAGAACAGCTGAAGTGTGTACGTGGTGGGAGGGCGAGGAGAACAGCTGAAGAGTACACGGATAGATTTCCAGAGTTTCACCAGAAGGTCCAGTAATCAGGTAGGTCTCGGGAAGCACACTGGAAAGATGAAAATGTAAAGGGTATGTACTCACAAGACTTGAGATACACAAAAAGGCTAGAAGCACGAATCATAGGCAGGGTAATGCTCCAGCATCAAAGTGAAGTCATCAGGTGCCTTATATACGCCTGGAGTCTCATCAGGAAACATTTCCTGCAGGTGTGATAGTATGGTGCCCTCTAGTGACCAAAGAACAGATGTGGAACAGGAACTCCCACAACTTTACAGACATTGAGCTAAATTAGATGTGGTTATAGGTTACAATAATCCACAACACAAACTGGGTGTGACATCATGCATAATCTTGTTTTTAGCTGTGAACAAAACAGCTACTTATTTCTAATCATTGGAAGATTTTAGTCTGAAACTCCAGCTTGATCAAGATGCAATCCTTCAAAATACAAGAGGCCTCATGTACAAAGACTAGAGTCGATTTCCTGCTGAAACATGTGTACACTTATATCAACGAAACAGTGTATGCACAAACAAATCCAGATGTATGAAACCACGTGTACACATGAATCCAGTCACACTTCCTCATGCATCCCTATCATTGAGGAATTGAGCGCACACAAGGGAATACCTGACTCCTCCCTCTCCACTTAAAAACACAAATAGTGACAAGAACCTGACAACAAGAACGTTTAAACGATTTTATTGTTTTGAAGCTGCTGGTCATGGGAACAGATCTGCAGAGACAACACAGTTAGAGGGCTGTTTTCGGAAATGTGCTTGAAGGTAGAACAGCCACTTACCTTCTCAGGCTGGTGAGGTGAGACGTACAGCCACCTTTCAGAGCTTGAGGAGACAATGTCAGTGATGGTGTTGATGTCACTGTTAGTGGTGGGGGATTATTGGCAGAGGGAGGTCTTTAAATGATGTTTAATAGGCTGAATGAATCATGCCTTGAACCAGGCCACCTCAACACCATGTTGGTTAGTTGCATTTGCAAATAACATAAACATATTCATCCTGTAATGGTGCTTTTATAGCAATGTGTTTGCAGTCAATAGCTCTGATTACATTCAAAAGCCCATTTGTTACTGCCGGTTGAACTTTAATGTGGTCCTGAGTGCATTGTAGGGAATTTGAATACATAGTTCCCATGTGACGTCACATCTGTGGGTTGTCCTTTTTGACCCTCCCACAGGTAGGCTAAGCAGCAGTTGGAGCGCATTCTACTGGATGTCCATTTTTCACGTTGGTTTTTTTGTTAATTTCTAATTAATTGCAATGGTTACTACGTGTTGTGTCAGCGGGTGTTCCAGTCGGGTAGACGTTTGGGCAACGCGCAGCTTTCACTTAATCAAAAAAAAAAAGAAAACGTGAAGGATTTATTTCATCGGAGAAACTCACACCGCCCCATCTCTGCTTGGATCTGCTCAGAAGATCGTGCTTTTGGCCGGTAAACAAAATATTCTACATAAATCATTTTGTGAAACAATGTTAGAGTACAACTGTCTGTGTGTTAGAGCTGTTTTTTTTTTTTTCATTATTTTAGTGACACCGTCTTGCATGCTGTGGCTAGCTTAGCATCTCGCTAACGCGGCCTCTTCACGGTCCACCGGGGAGACCGTCCCAGTGGGAGAAGGAGGACGGGAGCCAAGTCGTGCGGGCGACGCGTCGGTCCCATGGGACGTGCATCCGCGGCCGCGACGGATCCACGCCGTCCGATGAGCTCGACGGACCATCCGCTCCAGATGCTAACAACATGCTAACTTCCAACACGGTAACACTCAAAGTGCTGGTTCTGGTCTGTGTTCAGCCTGGACTGTTTGTGCTGGCTGTGTTATTTTAGTTAAACCTTTTTTTAGCTGGTTAGATCTGATTGAGACAGTTTACACATCTTTTTTGGATTTAAAGCTGTGAAGCCGGTGTGCTGTAAAGCTCTGTGCTGTGAATCCGGTGTGCGCTCTTTGTAGTAATTAAATAATTAATGATATCGGAGTAACTACTTTGTGACAAGTTGTCTGATTCGTCTGCCATGATTTCTTTCTCAAACTCATTTAACTCGACCACTGCCATTTTGCTGTTGTTCCTTGGTGAAGCTGTGGTAGCTCGTGTTTTTGTCCGTATAATTTGCTCTGCTAGTTCGCCATTTTGCCTTTCTCTGCCTTCAGATGTGGTGCGGAAGCCGGTATGGGGGCGTGTCTGGGAACTATGTATTGGTTGATATACGGATAATTCTATCCCACACAGCTGGCATGGCTCAGCTCAGGATCAATGGGCACAGTCCCGATCAGTCTGCCAGCACCTTCTAGACCCAGTGCGGTCAGCAGCTATATACAAGCAGCAAATGGCTCCTCGTTGTGTCTCACTCCAAGACTGGCTACAGCTCCAAACACAGGTCCAAAAGGATTGACCTCAGAAGCCTAAAACAGCTGAAGATCCAGTCATCATTGTGGGCCAGAAAATCCTCTCTGTCTCTAAATACATGCTTTGTGCATATTGCACCATTTGCTATATCTTCTAAGAAGGCTAAATCCATTGTTCTTAAAGGTATTGTCTGCACTACTTTGTGCATGATTTTATATCCACTGATCTAATTGTATACATGTGGATTACTTGTTCATCGTGTGTGTCCAGTGTGTACAATATTAGTTTTTGCATCATTACGTTTCCTAGTATTACCTCTAAGTGTTGCCAATGGACCAATAACCATAGAAATGTGCGTCCGCCAGCCATGAAGTTGGTGTGGGACTGCGCACATTTCCATGCCATTTCATTCTTGATACATCTCAAGTTTTGCATGAAAAATGGCGTACACCATGTTTTTTTGTGCGTACACTGTGTCCTTTGTGCACGAGGCCTCTGTTGTAAAGACTAATCTGAAGGTGTAAAGCGAACATGAGATACAGTATGACTACATTAAAAGCTGACAAAGTGATGTGTAAACTAGGGGGCTGGCTGAAAATGAGCCATGATGAAATGACGCCAATATGCTTATTTAAAATTGTTCTTTTCCGACCATTAAACTCGTCCTCACCTTCACACCCACACACTATTTCTGTTACATTTTGTGGCAAAGAATGGCACACTTAACAGGAACGAGAATGCTAAATACTTTGCAGCAGTTTTATACAGACGCACAGCAATATCTCTGGGTCGCCTAATAATAAGAGAGGCTGGCACTGCAAAGTCGGGAGGAGTGTGTAATTGTGGTCATAGTGAAACTGTTCCCTGACATGTAGTCACACCTGGTTGGTTGGCAGCCCACTGAGGAGCAGAGGATCCCCCACAGTCCCCGTTATTGGTATGCTGAAATACTGCAGTGTTACAGTGAGAGGAGAGAACAAGGAGGCTGTGGAGCGCAAAGAAACAGAGCTTGTTCCTCTCCTGCCTTGTGAAAATATAGTGAGAAAGGGAAGGGGGGGCACGTTAGAGCTTTTTCGGCCCAACAAGACATGTGTCAGTGTGAGGAACAGTCTCCTCCATCTCTGGCGCAGGCAATCTTTCATCAGACTCCATTCAAGAAGTGACTGCAGGCATTTAGCTGCATGTTCTGAGTGTTTTCTAATACACAAATATGCACGCTGCAATGTGCGGTGTCAGACGCCAAGGAAAATGATCCTGTAACAGCATGACACAGGTGTTAGAAAAACTTTTCTCTTTGTGAAACTTTGCAGGAATTCTGCACTCGACTCCTTTGCTATGCTAATGCACATAAAATGGGAAAAGAGAAGGGAAGCAGATCCTGCACATGCATCACTGTAAATTGTATCTAGAAAAAAAAAACAATAAGAAAAAAGACAGGGAATCTTTTTTTTTTCTCCCCCTAGGGAGAAAAGTGAAATATTTTAGGAGTTGAGCATCTCTGCAGGCATCAGCTTTGTTTACATTTGCAGAAATGGCCACTGCGAATGTTGCATCCTTGCTAAAATGAAGGAAGGGCTTCCTATTGTTTTCTTCCAGCTTTCTTCATTGGGCTCTGTTCATCTAAATGACAGGTTTGCTCAATTATGTTGAAGAAACTTTAATTTTATCCATGGTTTCAAAATTTTCAAATACCACAAATCAAGAACGTCCATTTCATTCACGAAAATATTCGGCCACATCAAGCAGTCGCGATAATGGACCGGAACAGCCGCTCCACTCATTCTGTGAAATCATGCAAAGCGTTCGTGGGCCTTTCGCAGCCTCTGCTCCCTCGTGATAAGGTCTTTCTTTATCCAACGATAATTATTTTTGAAAAATTTACATCTCGCTGCATTATTGTCCATATAAACTGAAAGGCTTTTGATCCTGAATAAAGAAATAACAATGATCATGATCATAAATGTGTCCATTCGAATGGCATAAAGGTTGTAAAATAGTCGAGTCATATATTTGACCATTACTGCTATAGATTTATTATGGTTCTTTCCTGCACCGTGTTTTTGTGCCGTTATGATAAATACAATGAGATTACACAAAGCACACACAATCATGATGAATTCCATGCTGGACAACATTCATTCATTCATGTCAGTGCTTAACTGAGTAGATTTTCATTAGACTTAAATGTGAAATATGTGCACACGTTTTGTTTATTTACATCTTAAACGCATTGCTCAGATCCTTTGAAGTGAGGTTATGTGGAGAGAGTGTGACTATATACTATCTTAACTGCTGTAGATAGCTCTTTGAATGAGCCCAGTTTGAAAAATTCTCATTCTGACTGAACTGATGACCTAACAGCTAGTGCTGCTCCCCTAAATAACTCCAGCTTCAAATATTTCATAGCAGCTCATTTGAAAGCTGTTTAAGAAACTTTGCATAACTGTACATTTCATTATGTTGTAGTTTAGTCCTTTAGTTGTGCTGCTCTGCTCTATAACGAGATTTAATTGACTGTATGGATTTGAATCTGGATTTAAGTTAGACAGAACTGGATTGTGTTTATAATAGGATATGATTTGGACTTGTTGCTTTTTTTTGTATCGTTTACCGTTTATTGACAATAAATAAACAGAATTTCTCTTAACTCAGGCCGCTCAGGGAGCTACTGACAAGAATTATTTATTTACAACCATACCAAATGTTAGACAAAATTTTTTAAGCAAAATGTGTCCCTTTTTTCCATGCACATTTCATCTCCCACCAATACTGTACAGAGAATGACTGATTGATAACAGGTCATGGGCGGTAAATGCAATACCATATTTTCTGGACTTAAGTTGCACCCTTTCATAGTTTGGCCAGTCCTGCGACGTATAGTCCGAAGCAACTTATGTTTATTTCCCTATTCATGATGCAATTTTCTTGTTATTTGTGTGTTAAACTGTATTATTTTGTTATAAAATGAATGAATCAATAAATCAAAGCAAATCAAATCAATTGTTGATTGACGCGTTAAATGTTCATTCATACCGACATGAACCAAAGAGTAAACATTATCATTTGCATCCACGAGCAGGCCCTTTAGGCTTTGTACAACTTTACAGTGTGTTGTTCCTCTACCGCTAACCCCCCATAGTAAACTGGAAAATATGGTACTTCTTGTTTTTATTTCAAAAAAGGTTGTGTATCATCATATCTACAAAGTAGATTAACTTGAAGATGTTGGCTAAGAAACTGAAAGTTATGCACCATAACTCATGTTCCCTGAAGGAAGGGAACGAGGTGCAATATAAATGATATTGGAAATTGCGCTCCGCGCGATTACCTGAAGGAATACAATCATTCCTTTACGGCAGGGGCGTCAGCGTCACGCCAGAGACCCCGCCCTCTGGGTATTTAAGGCGCTGACGCCCATCCATCGTCCTCCAAAATGCACTTCACCGAGCTTTCAGCATTGAAAGGGCCAGGTATGTTGCACCTCGTTCCCTTCCTTCAGGGAACATGAGTTATGGTGCATAACTTTCAGTTCCCTTATCAGTCAGTCACTCGGTGCAACATAAATGCTATGGGAACGTAATTCATTCACGCCCTTGAAAATGCTCAGTAAAATGCATGCTAGTGTGAACGTCCGCCTTTATTCAGCAGGCATCTCAAGGCTGCTTTCTACTGTGTGTTAGAAAGGACAGCCTGAGTGACATCACACGCAGTAATGTCCAAACTGTAATACTTTGCAAACGTGTTTGTTGAGCTCCAGTTCGCAGCCGCACAGATGTCTGCAACTGGTACACCCTTGAACAATGACCATGAGGTGGCCAAGCCCCGAGTGGAGTGAGCGCGCACTCCAGAGGGCACCTGTTGACCTTTGCTACTGTACGCCCTTTTTATGGCCTCAGTCACCCAGTGTGAGAGGCGCTGCTTTGATAGGGCCTTTCCGGTAGCAGGTGCTGCAAAGCACACAAACAGTTGGTTTGTTTTTCTCCATTCAGCTGTTCTCTGCATGTAAGCGCTTAAAGCCCTCACGGGGCAGAGTGCCTTCAGCCTTTTCTGTTCCTGAGTGAGGACAGGATCAGGGGGAAAAGAAGAGAGATCAAAGTCCAGACTTCTGGGGTTCAGAGTCAAGACCTTGGGGATATACGCAGGATTAGGCCTTAGGGTGACCTTTGACCCATCAGGGGCAAACCTGGTACACATTGGGTGCACGGACAGAGCATGGAGGTCACCCACACGTTTCGCAGAGCACAGAGCCAGTAGTAGAGCGGTCTTATAAGATAAAAGGTCTATCTTAATGTCGCTCAGTGGTTCGAATGGGGGATCACAGAGAGCCCCCAAGACCAGACTAAGATCCCATCCAGGGGTCAAGATCCTGCTGGGGGGTCTCTTCCTTAGCACGCCCTTCATAAATCTTATTATGAGCGGGTGCGCGCCAGGCGTCCTGCTCCCCCAGCCCTCGTGACAGGCCGAAATTGCTGATAAAAATACCTTAATGGTTGAGAAAGAACAACCTTTCTCCAGCAGGTCCTGAAGAAAGGTGAGGAGCTGAGCCAAGTCACATGAATAAGAAATAATATTTCTTTCCGTGCACCAAGCTTAAAAAATATGCCATTTCCGAGTGTAGAGAGACTGTGTTGATACAGCTCGGGCGTTTTGAATGGTATTCACCACGTTCTCGGGCAGGCCTGAAGCCACCAGTTTGTTCCTCTCAGCCACCAAGCTGAAATTTGCCACAGTTCTCAGCCTAAGCGGCGAGACTGTTCCTTCTGGTGACGTGGAGGGTCCCTGGAGAGGAACAGGTTGTGGAGCCAGTTCTTCCTCAAGGGCCTTGATTCCTGTGGTCCCTTGAGGGCCAACCACGTTAGGGAGAGGGCCTTCCTGCAGATGTACCGCCATACCACTCTGACCGAGAGTGTTTGGAGGCAGAGGCAATCTGCTGTCATTATTGAGCAAAGACGGAACAGAGTGCCTGTTTTTCCTCTTTTTACTGGGAGTCATGGTTCGGAGGGGGTGCAGGTTTTGTATACGAGCAGATCTCCTGACTCCAGCCCGTTTCCTGGTTGGGTCTGGTTCACTAGCCTCTGGCCTCAGCAGTGCCCTGGAGCCTGATGAACCTCCGGGGAGCTTTGTTTCACCCGATGAGGGGGTGTCGTTTAAGAGCGGAACTGAGTCAGTTCAGCGAGTGCGGTCACACGCTGCAGGATCACTGCTTGAGCATGGCGTCTCGCCCACTAAGGATAAGGAGACAGCTTCAGCATGAGGATGTGAAACTGTTCGAGATAGTCCTTTGTGTTGAGCAGACTTTAGTTTGGCTGGTGACAGGTAGTCCAGTCCTCTTCGATTAAAGGGAAGAGGAGTCTGATTTAGCCCTGGTGCCATTTCTGTTCTGCATTGAGTGTTTACACATGCTACAGTTTAATCAAAACTGCCTTTGTGAACGTGTGATACTGATTCTGGCCTGTGAGCTCTGCGCCGGCCTTAACACCCCGTGAGCCGTGAGGGAGGGGGAATGATGGCCCCCACACTTTATATCGGCTGGAAGAACAGAGGGGGCCTTGCTGCTGATGTTACTGCGTTTGTTGTTGTTTTTTTGTTTTGTTTTGTTTTTGAGTCAAGAAACAGATAGGGGCTGTTTTTTCAGCTTTATTTGTGCTTATGTGTAACAACATATTTGACTTTATGTCACTCACAGCAGAGAAGGCATAATTTGGGCATAAAACAAAGTCACCAGCTTTTTGTACCGTGCTACAAACAAAGTCTGGACGTGAAAAGGTCATTTCCTGTACCGCGTGGACGGGTGATCCTGTAAAGTCGAGAAGCGGGCCTGGTTCATCAGGCACGCTTCTGTCTAGTGTCCTGATTCGCCGAGGAGGCCCTGTGTCGGACCGCCTGGCGGGGAACAAATCTGTTTTTACTCCAGGCGTGTTCGGTCCGAGGTGGGCCCGGCGGTGGTCTCTGCCGGTGCTCGGCCTCGTATGCCGGCCGCTTTTGCAGTGGGGCACGTGTGGCTGAGTGGTGTCGAGGTTGCACGAGTCTGCCCCCAGCTGACTCCCTGGGGGGGGGGGGGGCGAAGGCTCTCCTGGGAATGCCTACCCGGAGAGCTTCAGCCTGTTTGCGCCTCTGGTCCAGCCTGGTCTGAATTCGATCCAGAGCTTTTCCAAATAATCCCATGTCGGTTCTATCGAATGGTGAAGAAAAGGAATTCTTTGTCCCTCTGGGAGGTCAGTTAGGGTCATCCACAGATGGCGTTGTGCGATGACCACCTCAGCCATGCCTCTGCCTTGTGCAATAGCTGCTGTCCCCATCATGCAGAGTAGAAAGTCTGTTGCCCTACGGGCTTCATCCAGCACGTCGGCGGCAGCTTGCTTGTCTGTCGTTACCTGGAGCTCCTGCAGTTTTTCGGCCAGGTACGCTTGCATCATGGCGGACGCGTTCATTGCGCACGCCGCGAGGCCCTGGGCTCTGTAGCATTTCTCGTGCAGAGAAGCCGAGGCTCGACAGGCTTTGCTGGGGAGAGTTGGTTTTGTCCCGGATGACTTGGGAGCCAGTGAGACGCCAGCGTGTCCTCCATTTGAGGCACATTGGCTATTCCCGCTGCATCCATCCCATCCACGTCGAGGAACTGCGAGAGCGGCAGTAGCATGGGAGGTCTGGGCTGAGACCAGGTGCGAGTGAGCTCTGTGAGGAAATCCAGAAAGATGGGCATTCTTTGCCTTGTGGCAGCCTGCTGCTTTGAGTAAAAATAATTTCCTGCCAACCTCGTGACTTGTTGACGAGGTGGAGGCTCCGGCCAAAGGATCTGTAACGCGTCCGCTGTTCTGTAACACAAGTCGAACAGAGCAGGGATGGAAAAGTCAGTCTCCGGGAGCACAGGCGCCAGGGTATGAGAGAGGTCTTCTCCCTGTTCCTCGTACTCAACGTCGGCGTCATCCGCAGAAAATTCTCCTGAGGCTGATATCGAGATCTCGTCCTCGTTCATCATGCCTCGAGTGTCGAATTCGACTTTCAAGTCCACCATGGGAGCCAGCGCATCTGGGTTGTTGCCCCATTCGACTCAAGTGCTGTCATCCCGAGCCATGATCTCGAGCTCCGGCGTGGGAGTGAGAGGCTCAGTAGTGTCCGGGTCTGTTGGCGCCGCAGCAGCGCCCATGGCTTTGGCGCCGAAGTCCGCTCGGTGCCTCCTCACCGCCTCCAGCATCTGGCTGCAATGTGGGCAAGAGTCGGGCGCGTCCAGCACCATCTTCATGTACAGCATCCACAGGCAGACGGGACAGGCCTTGTGGGTGTCCGTCGCCGAGAGGGAAAAACCACATCCGCTGGAGCAGGTACGCAAGGTTGGGCTCGCCCTCCTGTTAGTCTTTTTCGGAAGTCTTGTCTTTCGCTTTCCTTTCTCCGGAAGCATGTCCGAGATAAGACGAGCGAGTCCTTCCAAAATCTTTTTTCTTTTTATTTGAGACGTCTCCTCCGTCGCGCCGCTTTTACTGGCTAGCCTGCTAAGAATTAGCAGAGGTAGTGGTGTGACGCAGTTAGCGCCGTCGAGCGAAGCAGTCTGCGGAAAGAGGAGAAGAAAAAACTTCGGGGTTAAGAAAAATGTGCCGGACTAGCTTTCGCTAGCCCAGCAGTACGCAGGAAGAATTCTCTGTACGCCCTGTGTAGGGAGCAAGCTCACCTCTGGTCGAGCGATGAAGCAACAGAGAAGTCCCGCAAAGAGAAGTTCAGGTTTAGCGAGGTGAAGGGCAATAAGAGGACGATGGATGGGCATCAGCGCCTTAAATACCCAGAGGGCGGGGTCTCTGGCGTGATGCTGACGCACCTGCCATAAAGGCGTGATTGTATTTCTTCAGGTAATCGCGTGGAGCGCAATTTCCCATAGCATTTATGTTGCACCGAGTGACTAACTGATAAGGGAACTCCATCTGCAGTTTTCTCAAAACACCAGTTTTGCCAGGGGTAAGCGACAGCTTTATTCCCCTAGTCTCTAATGTATGTTGGAGTTTAATTAATTCAATTAAACTATCATACGTTATCAGCATTATTTTACGGAAATATTTTCATACATACATACATACGGTACATACGACACATACAAAAACATGTGTTGTTGTGTCCCTGGGCAAGACACTTAACCCTGAGTTGCTCCCAGTAGGACTGGATGGCGCCTTGCATGGCAGTCTGCCGCTACCGATGTATGAATGTGTGTATGAATGGGTGGATGGTTGGTATTGTAAAGCGCTTTGGGGCCCCTCATAGGGGGCTGGAAAGCGCTATATAAATAAGCTCCAAGTATGTATTGTAAAGCATGAGCCTGTTGCCTGGTTTGACTGAATTACAATGAATCTTGTTCCTTCTAAGGACTGAAACAGGGATCTGCCTCAAACCCGCTGTCAGAAGCTCACACTGAGTGACTCCAGGCCCAAATCCGGAGCAACAAGTTGAGGTTTGCAGAGCGAAGCTGAGCGAAGGCAAAGAGTGAACTCTTTGACAGTGGATCAAAGATGAGTGAGGGTCAAAGAGTACAGCTGGTGGGGATGGAGGGGAAGCAGAAAACTCATGCCGAGCGCAGGCACATTGTGAACATACAGACAGTTTTTGTATTGAACGCTTTTTCTGATCCAGACAGTTGCTTTCACACGTATGCACAGTTATAACCGAGTGTCGTCCGACCCCGAGACTTTCTCCACAATATGTCATGCTCAAAAAATTAAATGCTTTTCAATTAGATCTTCTTTCAAAATGTCAGAGCAGACGGATTCAGATCAACTCTAACTGCTGCGCAACAGTTTTAATTTGACACCGAGTAAAGAAGAAGAGCAATGAGCGCCTTCATCACTGTAGCTCCAGTCGGCTCAGTCCGGCTCCCATCGCAAGCGAACAAATTAGACCTCCAAGATGTGATGAGGGATCTTTCATATTACTGCTAATAGTGACAAATGGGACAGGGTGATAGCTACCGCACATCCATAAATGTGTGGCAGTTTCATTTTTGCCAAATGCCATTTGATTCTACCTGATTGTCATGATAATCATGGTTATGGACTGTTTTTCTTCTCTCCTGAGTGAAAAATGCATTAGGACGGTGACTTCAGAATCAAAAGTCCAAGAAAAGTAGATCAGCCCTTTTCTTTTCTTTCTTGGTCACTAATTGCAGTTGGTTTTGAGCCACTGCCTCCTTCCACCAGTCAAGGGTGTTAGCAGAATATTTGGAGTGAAATGTTGACGCAGCCAACATAAGGGGAGCTAAATATAAAATGGCTGCTGTGCTGTTATGCTAATGGATGCCACTGAATAATTCAAGCATGGATGATAATAAAAATGGAAAAACAGGGGACCTGTCGAGCTACACCACCGCATGTGTCACGACAGGGCACTAATTTGCTGTCAAGCCTGATTCTACCCCCACCCCCAGATCGCAACACCCCCACCCCACCACCCGTTACTCCCTTACAATTCCACTGTGCGGGGTTAGTAAATATTTTGTCTGGCTCTCTGCTGAACATGCTTTGGAGCAGTACGGAGTTGGTTTAGTGGTCCCTTAAAATTCAGGGAAATGAAGTGAGGAGGGTTAGCTTTTTTGCTCTCTGCTCTCTTGCTATGTGCTCTCAGGAGAGGCTTAAGCTACGTGGGGAGGAACGATCGCCTCCTCGCTGCACACTGCAGGCCTTCAGAGCTGACACATCGAGGTGAAGGCCAGATCAAAAGGCAAGACAGAGAGAACAAGGAAAAGAAGAAAAAGAAAGCGACAAGGGAAGGTTTCTAAATTGGCGGATTCTTTCTTTTTTGTCTCACAATCACCTTTCTCTTCTGTTGCCATCACTAAGCAGCCCCTCTTCTGTCACCCAGAGCCTCATCTCACAGTTGGTTCTCGACACTCACTCTCTCTTTTTCAATGGTAAATCAATGCATACCTGCCAAACACTCCCATTCCAGCATCTCTCTCCAGAAATGGTAACGTGGTAAATGCACATGCCAAAACCAGCAACTAGTGGGCACAACTAGCCAAAATTTAGCTTGTCTAACCCATATTCCACAGACTAAAAAATAGCTTCACTAACAATGAACCGTTAAACAAGAAAAAAAAAAAACATAGCGGAAGCTAATGCTAAATAGCCAACCACTAAGACGACTGTCATTCAGCCTGAGTCATGCAACTTCATCTCTTTCCAGTGGAAGCTGTGTCGACCAGTCACATTTTGTCACGTACATGTAGTAAGCCAATAGCGTGTCTACAGCTAGCTGCTGTTGCATAGACAAATCACTTGTCATATGTACATGTAGTAAGCCAATAGTGTGTCTTTAGCTTGCCGCTGCATCGATGATTCACGTCCTGTCATGTTTATAGCGGGCCTAACATAGCCTACGCTTTGAGATGCCACAACAGACAGAAACAAGCTTAGTAATTTTGGTAGCGAACTTAAATTTGGCAAAACCTAATTTAGCTAATGCTAAATATGCTAACAATTTCCAAAGTTAGCAAAAACTCCAATAAAACAATAAACAAAAACGTTGTTCCTTTTTTAGCTGTTACCGGATTAGCGGAACTTTGCCCACCACTGCCAGCAACTAATGATTAGGTATACCGTAGTCCCTCGCTACTTTGCGGTTCATTTATCGCAGACTCATGTCCAATCTTCTTTTGAAAAACCATGATAGAGCGACACACAATTGGCTGATTGATGGATGAGCCACATGATCGGCGTGGAATTTTTATTTAAAATTAACTGTTTAAAATTATTTTGCACCTGCTGCACCTCTGTGCAGCCCATACTGCAGGACAAACATCCTCCTGCAGCTGACCAGCTGATCTCCGTGCAGAGCAGGAAAAGTGGGCATGGCCAAGAGCGCTTGCAGGTGGCTGAGAGCAGTTGAGGCAGAAATAAATAGGTCATGACATTCTGTGCTTATCTATCTATCTAGTATCTATCTAGTATCTATCTATCTATCTATCTATCTATCTATCTATCTATCTATCTATCTATCTATCTATCTATCTATCTATCTATCATCTATCTAGTAGGCCGTGGGCGGCCGTGGCGTAGTGGTAATGGCAGTCGTCCTCCGATCGGAAGGTTGGAGGTTCGAATCCCGGTTCCCCACACCATGTGTCGTTGTGTCCCTGGGCAAGACACTTAACCCCGAGTTGCTCCCGGTAGGACTGGAAGGCGCCTTGCATGGCAGTCGCCGCTACCGGTGTATGAATGTGTGGATGAATGGGTGGATGGTTGGTATTGTAAAGTGCTTTGGGGCTCCTCACAGGGGGTTGGAAAGCGCTATATAAATAAGCTCCATTTACCATTTACCATTAGTATCTACAAGGTATCTATCTATCATCTATCTAGTATCTATCCATCTATCATCTATCTAGTATCTATCCATCTATCATCTATCTAGTATCTATCCATCTATCATCTATCTAGTATATCTATCATCTATCTAGTATATCTATCATCTATCTAGTATATATCTATCTAGTATATATCTATCTAGTATCTATCTATCTAGTATATATCTATCTAGTATCTATCTATCTAGTATCCATCTATCTATTATCTATCCATCTATCTATCTATCCATCTATCCATCTATCTATCTATCTCCATCTATCTATCTATCCCTATCTATCTATCTATCTATCTATCTATCTATCTATCTATCTATCTATCTATCTATCTATCTATCTATCTATCTATCTATCTATCTATCTATCTATCTATCTATCTATCTATCTATCTATCTATCTATCTATCTATCTATCTATCTATCTATCTATCTATCTATCTATCTATCTATCTATCTATCTATCTATCTATCTATCTATCTATCTATCTATCTATCTATCTATCTATCTATCTATCTATCTATCTATCTATCTATCTATCTATCTATCTATCTGTAAAGGATTATGAGGAGGTCAATATTAATACTGACCTCTTTACCTTAATTAATTTACTTATTCAGATTGAATAGTAAATTCACGGATTCTGTTCTTTTTCAGTTTACCCAATATTTCTGTGATCTTTATGATGGATAAATAAACAGAGCCATTAAGTGACAATGGACATTGACTTAGTTTGGTATGCCAGGCGACACTACCATTTATTTAAAATAAATCAACTAAATTAACACCATTACACTTGATTGACATGATTTCACTTTCTTTCAAATTAATACGTCAGCACACTTAAATTTAACACAACAGACTTCAATATTGGATGTTAACATATTTAGTCTGTGGGCTCTTCAGCTTAATTATAGTTTCCAGCTTAGATAGAGAGGGGAAAGAGTAGGAGGAAAGATTTAAGAAGAAATTATCGTGAGCATGATACCAGAGTGACACTTCTCCTCCGACTTCTGCTAAAATCCAGGTACGTTTTGTAAACAGCTCTTTACCTTTCGACGACAGCCCGGTAAGAGGGAAGACCTTGTAGCTTTTCAGATGCACGGGTCCTTGTGGGAACCAGTACAGTACCTTCGAGCAGGGTATTCGTTTACGTTTTCAACGTCTCCTGGTTTCGCGTTGGTCATCAGAAAATATGTCAGCTCCTGGCCTCTGACTTCAAGATAAACTTATTCCAGGGAGGAATAATCAAAGTTTTTGAGCTTACGCTCGTTCGAAATGGACCCATAACAACATGTTATCAGTCCCAGCTGGATGACGAGTCCTTAGCGCGTGACTGGTGGTCATTCAGCTCTTTGGGACGTCTTCATGTCTTTGAAGCTCCCAGAAACTCAGGAACCTTCTGGTTCCTTCCAAACTCTTGCAGACTCTTGCCGACTCTCGCCGACTCCGAAGTGTGTCAGCAAAACTTAGGACTAGTACTTAAGGAAAGACCAGTCGAGGAGTTCACTTGTCTTATCAGGACCCAAGGTTACATTCAGCAGCAGAGGGAAATGTTTAGGAACAGACAGAGAAAGCTGGAGCCCTGCTCATGAAAAACAACGGATTAACCTGTCTTCTGACTCTCTAAACAAAACCGTCTGGTCTATGTGACCCGAGATTTCACCTTTAACACAGCAGTGAACACCGTTTAACTCTTACAGAATAACACAGCTTAAAAGCACACATCATGAAAAATGACAAAAGTTATTCTTTTGGTCACATTAGAATAAAATCAAAGATAGAAATAGTCTCTTTTGGTGACTATGTTCTAAGATTACAACTAATGGAATGATTTTGTAGTAAATGTCTTGCTTTACTGAGAGGTCAGTAAAGGTCATCACTGGACAGTTCAAAAGTACACAGGTGTCTTAAAAGTGGACAAGGTCATGCCCACTACATCTCCCCCCTTTTGGAAGCCATCGCCAGTCCTTGGGGATGGGGTCCAACACGAAAGGAAACCTTGAACTGTTTTTGATCTTGAAGTAATCCAGCAAGTGGAAAAGAAAAATCAAAAATTATAATCCCATAAAGTTTTTGGAAATTCCATACTGTTCGGAGGTAATCCCATTGCGAAAAGCTTTTAATCCCTTGGAAAACTGAGTCTGTTAACTCTTGGCAAACAAAGTCTGTGATCCTTTGGGAAACAAAGTCTTATAATCCACAGCGGTAATTCCACAACGATTAGTTTTGTTGATTGATCAGCAACAATTGTTTTCATAATCAGCATGTAGAGGGGATCCCTCGATTGACGCAGAGGAGGCGACCCTTGGATGAAGGTTGAAGACCAAGCGTTGGAGCTGCAGGTCCCCACATCGAAGGTTGTTGGCTGGTTGGTTTCCAGTCAGTGCCACTCTGGTTCTATGTGTCATGCAATTATGTGGTTTTTAAGGTGGGCTTATGATTGGGATTTTACATTAAGCCTTACCTATATGCACCTGGTATGTAAGCTATCATGGTTTAGATCAGCTACAATTACCAATTAAGGGGTGGATCAATTCTGTAAAATTAGATATAGGGATCTGTACCTATAAAATTTTGGAGGGCTTCTGTAACGAAGGCCTCTAATTCCAAACTATTCCTCCATTCATTACTTAGTTTAGGTTAAACTAAAATAGAAAAATGAAATATAGTTTGATCTAAATGTCTGTTGTCTTTTAGACGAACGACGTAGGATTTGGTATTCCTAATAAATTTTGAAGTCTATGGCGAGACTCATCAAAATGAATAGATAATCTAGAATAGAAACGATCGAATCGGTTCAATTTAGAAATTGTGAGACCAGTGTAGTTTATGGTACCTTGAGTAGCTTTAAACTACATTGACCTCACAATTTCTAAATTGAACCGATTCAGTTCCAGTCCTAAACATTTCCCTCTGCTGCTGGCTGTAACCTTGGGTCCTGATAAGACAAGTGAACTCCTCGACTGGTCTTTCCTTAAGTACTAGTCCTAAGTATCTATCTATCTATCTATCTATCTATCTATCTATCTATCTATCTATCTATCTATCTATCTATCTATCTATCTATCTATCTATCTATCTATCTATCTATCTATCTATCTATCTATCTATCTATCTATCTATCTATCTATCTATCTATCATCCATCTATCTATCTATCCATCTATCTATCTATCCATCTATCTATCTATCTATCTATCTATCTATCTATCTATCTATCTATCTATCTATCTATCTATCTATCTATCTATCTATCTATCTATCTATCTAT
>JBBPBX010009388.1:3172-27091 GCA_038048925.1 Garcialebias charrua
GCAGGTCCAGTCTCTGTGTGTGGCAGCTCGCGCGTGGCGTGCAGGTCCAGTCTCTGTGTGTGGCAGCTCGCGCGTGGCGTGCAGGTCCAGTCTCTGTGTGTGGCAGCTCGCGCGTGGCGTGCAGGTCCAGTCTCTGTGTGTGGCAGCTCGCGCGTGGCGTGCAGGTCCAGTCTCTGTGTGTGGCAGCTCGCGCGTGGCGTGCAGGTCCAGTCTCTGTGTGTGGCAGCTCGCGCGTGGCGTGCAGGTCCAGTCTGTGTGTGTGGCAGCTCGCGTGGCGTGCAGGTCCAGTCTGTGTGTGTGGCAGCTCGCGCGCTGTGTGTCAGGTCCAGTATGTGTGTGTTGGCAGCTCGCGCGTGGTGTGCAGGTCCAGTCTGTGTGTGTGGAAGCTCGCGTGTGGCATGCAGGGCCAGTCTCTGTGTGTGGCAGCTCACGCGTGGCGTGCAGGTCCAGTATGTGTGTGTTGGCAGCTCGCGTGCGGTGTGTCAGGTCCAGTCTGTGTGTGTGGCAGCTCGCGCGTGGCGTGCAGGTCCAGTCTGTGTGTGTGGCAGCTCGCGCGCGGTGTGTCAGGTCCAGTATGTATGTGTTGGTAGCTTGCGCGCAGTGTGTCAGGTCCAGTCTGTGTGTGTGGCAGCTCGCGCGTGGCGTGTCCGCGACAGATGCAGCGGGTTAGCGGCTTCTAAGTTCTAAAAAAAAAAAAAAACAGGGAATGCTGTTCCTGAACACACAGCCCACCAGGAAATATTTAGAACCTCTGCAGCCACAAGTTTAACTGCAGTTTTAACTCTGACTCTCATAAGCCTCCATCGCGTCACTCGTGCCTTCTGAGAGGAGCCTGAAAGGATCCTGTATTGACGCCACTCCAGACTTCGGCAATCTTCGGCCGGGTTTCCGGAATTTTCATGGACTCCATTGTTTTTTTGTTTGTTTTTTTTCCACTTTCCTGGACCAAATGCAAAAATGAAAATAGACATCATATTCTACTACTGTAATTGTCCAATATGGTGAATTGTTACTGTCCCGGTGGGTGTTGTCCTTTAACATGCCTGCAACTTATACAATGAAGCGACATATTTATAATTTTCCCCATACAATATTTATATTGGCTGAGATCTGACAATTTCATTAATTCCAACATGGAAAATATTGAACACTACCATTTTCAGCCACTAGAGGGCCCTCGACTAATATAGCAAGCCAAGGGTCTCATTAATAGGTAAAAGTGGCTATTAATGGAACGTGTGGCTTACCATACTAAGTCCCCTTCATCTTGCTCTGGAACTCCTGGAGCAAACGTCAAATCAGCCGAATTTCATTGCGTTGCCCAGGAGAAATGCAGCTGATTTGACCGTTGAAGTGTATTTATTAAGGACAAGTTAGACTGAGACACAGCTTTGATATAATGTTGAGCAAACAATCAATTGTTTTTGTGTTAATCTTGTTAAATTCTTGTTAACGTCCTCTCGTGCAGACTCCCACGGCAACCGTTTTGCAACCAATTGATTTTTGGCACACCGCTCCACATTTCCAGGTTGTCGCCAGTGACGCATAATAATATTAATAATAATAATAATAATAATAATGAATTCAATTTATAACGCACTTTTCATTAATGAAAATCTCAAAGTGCTACAAAGTGCAACAGAATTAAATGTCAATAAAACAAGTAATAAAACAAGTAAAATCAATAACAGTATCAACTAAGATCAAAAGTAGAATCATGAGGAGGTAGAGTATGCTCGGTTGAAAAGAAAGGTCTTCAAGCCGCTCTTAAAGTCAACCACAGACTGTGGGGCTCTCAGACAGTCAGGAAGAGAGTTCCACAGGCGGGGGGCAGCCACACTGAAAGCCCGGTCTCCCATGGTCCTTAATTTGGTTCTCGGAATGTGAAGGAGGGGAGTGGTGGCGCAGAGGTTAAGAAGGTGCGCTTGTGATCGGAAGGTCGCCGGTTCAAGCCCCGGTACCGACAACATCAAAGATGTGGGTGGGATAAGTGAAGCGGTCACACTCGTCTCCACCCTCATCTGCCCCACTCTGGGCCCTTGAGCAAGGCCCTTAACCCACACCATCTGCTCCCCCAGGAACCCTAGATATCAGCTCTCTACTCCACACAGAGGGCTGTGGTTGCTCGGTGGTCTGTGGTTGTGTCAGGAAGGGCATCTGGCGTAAAAACAACTGCCAAATCTCCATGCGACCAGTTCGCTGTGGCGACCCCTAACGCAGGGAATAAAGCCGAAAGAAAAAAAAATAAAAAAATGTGAAGGAGATTGCTGTTCTGTGACCGCAGCGACCGGGTGGATGAGTATGGAATAAGAATATCCTTCAGATAATCTGGTGAAGCTCCATGTAAGCATTGATGTGTAATGAGAGCAGTTTTGTACTGAATTCTGTAGGCGACAGGAAGCCAATGAAGGTTATGGAGAATGGGCGTAATATGTTCAAATTTACGAACTCTCAACAAGATCCTTGCTGCACTGTTTTGAATATATTGAAGTTTCTGAAGGTTTTTGCCAGGGATTCCAATAAACAGGGAGTTGCAGTAGTCGAGCCTGGAGGAGACAAAAGCATGGACGAGCTTCTCAGCATCGGAAAAAGTTAGGGATGGGCGAAGTCTGGAGATGTTTCGAAGATGGAAGAAGCAAGTTTTAAACAGAAGCTTAATGTGATTTTCAAATGTAAGATTGGAGTCCATTTTTATTCCAAGATTAGTAACAGAGGTGGAGAGGGGGATGTCTTGTCCAGAAAAGGAAAGTGTTGTTATAGGAGATGTTTGTACCTGGTGAGGGGTGCCAATCAGTATGGCCTCAGTCTTGGAGCAGTTTAATTGAAGAAAGTTCTGATTCATCCATGCCCTAATTGCCTCCAGGCAGGCAGAGAGGGCAGTGAGTGAAGATGGAGATGACAAGGTGGAAGATGAGGATGCTCCAGTCCTGATGTAAAGCTGTGTATCGTCGGCATAACAGTGAAAAGAAATGTTGAACTGATTAATAATTTGACCTAAAGGCAGCATGTAAAGGGAAAACAGCAGGGGCCCCAGAACCGACCCCTGAGGGACACCACAGGAGACACAGACTGTCTGGGACGTGGCGTTGCCAAGACTAACACATTCCAGCCTATTGGAGAGGAAAGATTTGAACCAGTCCAGGACGGTGTCGCAGAGACCGACCTCCACATGAAGACGGTGGAGGAGGATACTATGGTCCACAGTGTCGAAGGCTGCAGTGAGGTCAAGGAGGACAAGGATGGAGGGAGAGCCAGTGTCAGCAGCCAAGAGGACATCATTGGTAACTCTCAGCAATGCAGTCTCTGTACTGTGAGCTGCCCTGAATCCAGACTGGAACTTCTCATACAGGGAGTGTTGTTGTAGGTGGTCCTGCAGCTGAGCAGCAACAGCTTTTTCCAGCACTTTAGACAGAAAAGGGAGGTGTGAAATTGGGCGGTAATTAGAAAAAATGTCGGGATCCAAATTAGATTTTTTCAGAAGAGGCCTAATGATGGCGGTTTTTAGAGGCAGTGGAACATGACCAGATTGTAGAGACTGATTTATTATTTGAGTGATTAGTGGGCCTATTGCAGAGTGATTGGTTTTTATGAGAGACGAGGGGAAAGGATCCAGGGCGCAGGATGAAGGCTTCATTTTCTTGATGATGGCCTCCACCTCACTCTGAACAACTTCGTCAAAGCTGTTTAGGGTCCCAGAATGCAGACGGGTGGGTGGCACACTGAGAACGGGGAGGTTGTGGAGCTGAGATCTGATAGTGTCAACTTTGGTTTTAAAAGATGAAAGAAACAGGTCGCATTTTTGAGCAGAGTCCTCAAGAGTTTGTTTAATGGGATTAAGCAGACGAGTTATTGTGGAGAAGAGCTGTTTAGAGTTTCCAGGGCAGGTGTTGATGATGTTAGAATAATATTTGGAGCGTGCTTCTTTAAGAGAATAGGCGTACGCTTTCTGATGTTCTTTATATGCCTGCTTATGCACAGAGACCAGATGATTTTACACGTCTCTCAATAGCACGGCCAGTTGCCTTCATCTTACGCAGCTCATCAGTGTACCAGGGGGCTGAAGACACCAGTCTTGTCTTCAAGGGGGCGTGTAGGTCCAGGAGCTCCCGAAGAGATTGGTTGTAGTAATCCACAGATTATAGATGCAATTCATACAGCAAAGCAACATATTTATGTTTTTTTTTTCTTTTTTTTCACTTTAACAGACATATTTGGACTGATGCATCTTATACAGTGGTGCGACGTGTACGGCGGCAAGTATGGTAATTAGCATTCAGTAATACACATAGTATTACAGAAAACTGTGTAAAATTGTATGAGTCTTTTTGACAGCAGTTGACGTTAAATTGTTGTTTTTCACCCTGCTGCTCATAAATTAGACTTTGTGGCCACAACATTACACGTCTCACTTCTCTCGTCAAACTTTCTGCACAACTCCTTTAGTCGTATACGTTGAAGTCAGGTCTTGAAGTGGAGTGTGCTTTTAGTGTGGCCGTGGCTCATTTCAGTGCTGTGTTTGCACCATGAGCACCGTCGTTCTGTTTTGTGGTCCGCCGCCCGCCGAGCCTCCACAGTAACCAGCACATTCTGCTTGCGAGGCATGCATCCTTCTGTGTGAGTAAGCACCCAATTTCCTCACCACATGCTGTTATTGCCTCTCACCCAAAGGGAGATTGGGCTAAGTAACTAGCTGCAGACTTGATTTGGTGGTGCTTTATCACATCTGATGAAATTAGAGGCCTCTGCCAGGCTGCGGTGGAGAGAGGCTGAGCCCTTTGCAGTTCTGTGATAATGCATCTGTTATATGTGCCTCAGCGGAGACGGCCTGGAAATGGGCTTTAATGCTCCTCAGACAGCCATGAGAATTTTAGAGGCAGGCGACATTCTGCTCGGGTCGCAGCAGGTCCATCGAGCGCAGGTTCTCCTCCTCCTGGAGGACTTTATGCAAAAATAAACACATTCAATGAATATTAATTTATTTAAAAAAAACATGTGCTTATTGAAGAAGCTCGTGTGAAATGTTTTGTTGGTGACACTTTTCTAATGTTTGGACTTCAGAGAAACGGTCTAAAAAGTGTTTGGCGTATGGCATACTGATATATGGCATACTGATATATGGCATACTGATGTATGGCATACTGATGCTTCATGTTTTATTGTTTTTGAAGCTTTAATTCTCATCACCTGCTGGGGAAAGGTGGTCAGGAGTGGTTTTGCACGTCAGTGTGTGATTGTTCGTCTGACGTGTTAGAAAAATACATCATGTGATCTACTGGATTGCTTTTACTCTGAAACAGTACCGTATTCGCCGGAGGAAAATACGCTCCGGTGTTTAATCCGCTTTGTCCAATTATTAACAATAATCAAGAAAAAAACGTACACAATACGCCTCGGAGTTTAATACGCGTCATCACCACGCGACGCGTCAGCGCCTCATTTGCCCTAATCAAGATGGCGGCGACAGAAGCAAGCGAGTACGAAGATCTTCACAAGGAAACACGGTAAAACAATTATTTCTTTGCGAGAAAAAATATATTTCTTAGCTGACTTCATAGCAGACGGGCTCCTGAGCTTAACGAAATGTTCAAATCAGCTGGATTTAAAAAAAAAAAGTTCGCTGAATTTTAGGCAGGCGCCAGGCGGGTCAAACCGGACGCTTTCTTTCTTTAAATTTAGCTAAATAAACGCTTAAAAAATATATTTCTGAGCTGACTTAATAGTAGACGTACTCCTGAGTTTAACGAAATGTTCAAATCAGCTGGATTAAAAAAAAAAAGTTCGCTGACTTTTATGCAGGCGCCAGGCGGGTCAAACCGGACGCTTTGTTTCTTTAAATTTAGCTAAATAAACGCTTAAAAATATATTTCTTACCTCACTATAGCAGACGGGCTCCTGAGCTGAACCAAATGTGAAATCAGCTGGATTTAAAAATCCGCGGTGTGGTTTATGAGTGGTATCTTGCAAACAAAAACAGCGAACCTCACAGCTAATAGCAGCTACATCCACAGCAGGGAGCGGGCAGCGACAGAGTCAGTCCGACCAAAGGAGGCTTTTTTCGGACACAGCAAGTAGAAACTTCTGGAAGTGGCCCCTCTTCCTCTTCACTAGGGATGGGGCAGATCCGATCCAGTATCGGTATCGGTATCCGATACCAGCATTATTTAAGTATCGGGTATCGGATCAAACCTGCCGATACTTTTCCGATCCAGCTTCAAAGAGCACTTGTGTTCAATCACAATCTGTGACTGCCCTTTTTAACATTGTGTGAGATAAACCCAATGAAGACACTCTTAAGCCTTACAATAGGGGGGTTCCCTATTGTAAGGCTTAAGAGTGTCTTCATTGGGTTTATCTCACACAATGTTAAAATGAATAGTTTGGGTGCAAAAGTTTCATTATACAGAGTCAAATACCTGAACAGTATCGGATCGGGAAAGTATCGGTATCGGTCGATACTGAGTTAATAAGTATCGGTATCGGATCGGAAGTGAGAAATGTGGATCGGTGCATCCCTACTCTTCACTCTCTGAGTCCTCTGCTGGCTGCTGCCTACAGCGCCTCTATAGCGGCCGAAACTGGTACTGCACCATTTTCGCCAAAAATGAAAAACGAAGAATCAGAGCGAAAAATGAGTCTAAAAATATGGGAAAAAATCCATAAATAATACTCTTCTATGTTTAATACGCTGGACATTCAAATTAGCAAAAATACTGCGTATTATAGACTGGATTTTACGGTAGTCCCTGGTGCATTTACAACTGATTAGCCTTCATTGTCAACCTGATTTAAGATGGCTGCCACGGCTAACTGACCTTTACAAACACAAAAGGACTACAGCTCAGTGGGTTAATATTGGTGTTAGTGGATGTGAGTCATACCCAGTACATAGTCCAAGCACTAACTGATGCCGTCAACCATCTTTGTCTGTTAGCAAAATATATCATGAACAGTTACAAAAAATGTATTGAAACTCTCAGAGAATAATAACTGGATATACGTCTACAACCGTTTATGTTTTAGAGCCAACACAGTTCAAGATGGCTGCAACAACCTACTAACCTTAGAATACACCAAAATGACTACAACTCAGTCGGTTTTACAGCTACTGAGCTAACAGAAATGTTGTGTGGTAGTTGCTGAGAGTCATCTTCAACACTTAATCTGAGCTCGGCATTTGTTGCTCCATCTTTGCTTTTAACTTTGTCATAATTTATTAGTGAACCCTGTCTGTCTGTTCGCAAAATGAACCAGTGAATAGATTTGCATGAAGCTTTCAGAAAGTGTTTATTTGATGTAAATCTACTGCTGATCAACTTTTCTAATCAACTCAATTCAAGATGGCCACCACAGCTAATACCACAGAAATGGTTCAGTGAATTTTAATGCTTTTGAGTTAAATGTAATGTGGTAGTAGCTGAACATCCTTCTCAACACACTTTTCTAAATCCTATCCCTCATTAAAGATCTCAACATTTTGTATGACACTGCACATTTCACCATTTACCATATTTTCCACCATACCCGTCGCACTGCCCTAAAAGTCGCATCAGTCCAAATATGTCTAATAAAGTGGAAAAATCCATAAATACTGTATGTCACTTTGCCGTATACGTCACATCTATTATGCATCACCGCTAACGTGTCACGTTTGTTATGTGTCAGTGCTGACAACCTGGAAATGTGGGCTGACCTGCCAAAAATCGATTGGCTGCCAAATGATGGCCATGGGAGCGTGCACGGGAGGACTTTAACAAGAATTTAACAAGATTAACACTTAAAAACAATTATTTGTTTGCTCGAAATTATAGTAAAGATGTGTTTCAGTCTAACGTTTTTTTCATTCAACCTTTATTTAGTCAGGTAAATCTTTTGAACCTCATGGGCTCATTTACGAAAGCGACCTGCTAAAACTAAAGAACAATGAACAGCAGTGGTAGAATTTCCTTAAACAATAAACAATAAACAAACAAACAATAAACAATAGAAAACAAAAGAGAGAAAAAAACAAAAGAAAGTTTTTTTTTTTTTTTAACAAAGTATCAAACTAGCAAAACATTATAAGGTAGACGTATAAAATCAAAGACAGATTACTTGATAAATGCACTTTAATGGTCAAATCAGCTTAATTTCAAAAGCCAATTTGCATAAGCAGGAGCACTCAGAGGGACGAGTTGCTGTCCATTTCTTTGAAATTTAACAAAATAAGTACCTAAATTAATTATTTGTTTGCTCGACTTTATAGTAAAGGTGTGTCTCAGTTGAACTTTTTCTTAATAAATGCACTTTGATGTTCAAATCAGCTGCATTTTCAAAAGCCGACATGCAGAAACGTGAATGCGCAGAGGGTGACTCAGTTCATTTATTCGAAATGTAACAAGATAACCACCTAAAAACATTTATTTGTTTGCTCAACTTTATAATAAAGGTGTGTCTCAGTTGAACTTTACTTAATAAATGCACTTCAATGGTCAAATCAGCTGCATTTCGCCAGGGCAGTGCAACAAAATGAAGCTGATTTGATGGTTGCTCCAGGCGAGCTGGATAAAGGTGGCAGGCTATGGCAAGTCGATTGTGTCATTAATAGCTTCTTTTACCCAGTGGCGGATCTACCATTCAGGCGAATGAGGCCGTTGCCTGGGGTCCCCAACCAACAGGGGCCTCCAATCAGCAGGGGCCCCAGCCGTCACCTACATCCCTAACATTGCTCCTGCTTGTTAATGTACGTTTAACATAAAAATAATAATAGTTACGATGAAAACTATCTTTAAAAACGCAATACAAAAAACGGTTGAGTTCTGTACCCCCCTACTAAAATGGACTATTCCGTCATGCGTCATGACGTCACCCACTAATCCAGGAAGTGCTGTATGCTTGCTTGCTGTTTGAGTGAGAAGGAAGCGGGAGACGGGAGACGGAAAAAAGATGAAGCGAACGAGAAAATACGAAAGCGGAGCGGAAAAACGTAAAAAGCGTCAAAAAACAATAACGTATGTTTCTTCACTACTGAAAGTGACAACCTTTTTTAATGGGTCGAATTCTAAAACTTCATCAACTGCTAATGACGGTCACGAGCGGCAGCGGCCCATTGAAAGTGTGGCGGAACCGGACATCAGGATCCAGGAGGAAGTTAATGGCGCCGAGGCAGTGACTCAAGATGAAGATAAAGACGAGGATTCACAACGATATGAGGTATGAGTTTTAGAAATTATTTTGTAGGTTGGGTAAAAGAAATCCTAACAGTAATCAGCTGAGACAACCATTATTTTCACGTTTTCTTTCTGTATCAAAATATTAAAAGATATTCGACCTAAATCTTCTGACTTAAATAGGAGAGAGGGGATTATATATTTTACCTACTTTAGCTCTCTGCCCTGCTTGCTTAGTATACAGTATTATTAAATTATTTGGACTTTACATTGAATAGAATAGATCTAAAATATTCCACAGTTATCTATTAATTTTTTTTTCTCAACCATTTTACAAAATATTTGACTGTTAAAACTTCATCAGACTATCATTGTTTTGTTATTTGGTCCATAGTCCCTCCATTAAATACATTATAAAGCACAACTTATAGCTTTCAGAGTAATGCAAAAATGTGTTTTTTAATAATGACTGGTTTGTGGTTTGCTTTGGACAGAAATGCCACTGTTAGTTTAAAACAACAGAATCAAAAGGCTAGGATTGCTAAAGTAAAATGTTATCTAATATGTAAAAATTGATACAAATGAAAAGTGACATTCCCTGATGCATGCTCAATAATCCAGGTGGAAAAATCTGTGACATTATTTGAGTCATTTAGTTTACAGTAAGTCTTACAGTCTGTGTAAGTTTTAAGGTTTAAAAAGAAGTCAAAACTTTCAGTCTTAATTATGGAAACTTGGATAAATGAGAGCCTTCACATGTGTTAAATGTAATAAAGTCTTATTTTTTCTTTTATTTCCTCCAACACTAACATACAGTATTTGTTGTTTTTTTCAGATGCAGTCTTTAAACATGCATCATTAAGGACCAGAAACATGACAGAAGACAACTTTCATAGAAGTCCAGCTGAATAATCAAGGTAATTCATGATCACTTAATGCTGTAAAAAGTGTCTCATGCCTGGACATCTTGCTGTTCATATCGAGCCAGTGTGTGAATTAATCTCAAAGTACCACATCTCAACTACACACACTCACTTTTTCACATTGATCTAACAACTGTTCCCTGTTACAGAATATGTAATATAACGTTAAAAGAATTAAAGTTGTGAAAATCTTATAATTTAGGAAAATATATTTCTACTGTATTGCTCACATCTACCCTCTCTATTCGTTTGTGTTTATTTAGTGTTGTTGAATTTTGGTGTAAGACTTGATTTAGAGCCTTTTATTGCAATAATAAAACATCCATCCATCCATTTTCTTCCGCTTATCCGGGGTCGGGTCGCGGGGGTAGCAGCCTAAAGGCCGAGATACACTTAAGCGTCCTCAGGTACGCCACTCTACGCGCGCATTTTGTGCGCATAAGTTTTGCTGTTATACTTCAGAAACTATCAGCTTTCAAACGCTTGCGTTCTCCTTGTTGTAATATGAGCAGCTGCGCACGGAGGGGACTCAACTGAGCTCGCTGATTGGTCACTTGCTGACACGCCTACTGAAATGATTGACAGCTTTTCAGTCAGCTCATGTAGCTCTCTGAAGACCGCGGCGGTGTTCTGATACGGTGTTTCTACTATATATGTTATAAAAAGTTCTCTCAGAAATAAAAATAATAACAGGGAGTGCTTTTCCTGCAGCACACAGCCCACCAGGGATATTTAAAACATCGCGCACCCAGGTAGGACCTGAATTCATTCATTTCATTCATCGAGTGAACGGAGGAAGAAGTGATTACTTGACTTTAGGCAAAAAAACAAAAGAAAAGGCCCGATCAGCGATAAAGAAGGGGAATTTATTTCATTTGTGTAACATACAAAACAGTCCAGCGCCGGGGAAGTTAATGGTCAGACACCGCGTATCGCGCACGCGGACGTAAAAAAAAAGCTTTGCGCGTACATGCCCATAGGGGCTACGCGGGGCTACGCTTTTGCATTGACGTATGTACGCTGCGTATAGGCGTATCGTGAGGACGCTCGAGTGTATCTCGGCCTTTAGTAGGGAGGCCCAGACTTCCTTCTCCCCAGCCACTTGGAGCAGCTCCTCTGGGGGAATCCCAAGGCGTTCCCAGGCCAGCCGAGAAACATAGTCCCTCCAGCGCGTCCTGGGTCTTCCTCTGGGTCTCCTCCCGGTGGGACATGCCCGGAACACCTCACCAGGGAGGCGTCCAGGAGGCATCCTAACCAGATGCCCGAGCCACCTC
Organism: Garcialebias charrua; assembly: GCA_038048925.1. Classification (NCBI taxonomy): domain Eukaryota; kingdom Metazoa; phylum Chordata; class Actinopteri; order Cyprinodontiformes; family Rivulidae; genus Garcialebias; species Garcialebias charrua. The sequence continues at coordinate 14,516 of JBBPBX010009388.1, forward strand.
AACTGGCTCCTCTCGATGTGGAGAAGCAGCGGCTCTACTCCGAGTCCCTCCCGGATGACTGAGCTTCTCACCCTATCTCTAAGGGAGAGTCCAGACACCCTGCGGAGAAAACTCATTTCAGCCGCTTGTATCCAAGATCTCGTTCTTTCGGTCACAACCCAAAGCTCATGACCATACATGGGCGTAGCCAGGATTTTATAAGGGGTGGTTCATTTAAAGGAAAAGTGGACCTGGAAAGAGCAACACGCCCCGGTGGTTCACTGGAAGCGCGTCGGGTTGCCACTCCAAACTTTATCTCGACTTGGGTTCGATCCTCACTTAGTTGAACTTATTTTACGTTAGTCTTTTATTGGATTAAAAAAAGGAGTTTGTGTTATGCCTATGGTTAAAGGTTCAGTATGCAGTTTCTGTAGAACTGCAGCAGTTAGAAATATTTTCAACAGGCAAAGCATTCTGATCCCTCCCCCTCAGAGCCATATGTGGCTCTGCCCCCTTGTGGTCTGTTGAATTTCAAATTCAAGCTCTGTTTTTATTGGCTGATTCAAATTCAAGCTCTGTTTTTATTGGCTGGTTACAAACTCTGTTTTTATTGGCTGGAAAATGGCGGGTCACCTTTTCTTTTTAGAAATGCTTATTTACCACCTGGAGAAGCAAGGGGACAATATTTTTTTTAATTTTTTTTCAGAGATTACCTGGCTAACATCAGTCTGTCAGGAGGTAGTGACAGAGTGAAGAAATATGTTCATAAAAAAAGCTACATACTGCAGCTTTAACACAAACTCCTTTTTTTAATCCAATAAAAGACAAACGTAAAACAAGTTCAACCAAGTGAGGATCAAACCCGAGTCGAGATAAAGTTTGGAGTGGCAACCCGACGCGCTTCCAGTGAACCACCGAGGCGTGTTAACTGGTTCGACATTAGCGGTTTCTCCATACCTTCTCTTTCTACCTCTCTTAACACAGAACTTGTGTTGTATGGGAGTTGTAGGCGGGACTTCATAGGCAAAGTGGGCGGTTCATTCGAACCCCCCGAACCCCCCCTGGCTACGCGCATGCATAGATGAGGGTGGGAACGTAGGTAGATCGGTAAATTGAGAGCTTTGCCTTTTGACTCAGCTCTCTCTTCACCACGACAGACCGGTACAGCGCCCGCTTCACTGCGGACGCTGCACCTATCCGCCTATCGATCTCACGCTCCAGTTTTCCCTCATTCGTGAACAAGACCCCGAGATAATAATAAAACATGTTTTGCAAAAAGACTTTAAAGGATAGTTGTACCTTATTAAAGTAGAGAAAAAAAACTGTTGTTTTTATATTCTAGTTCCCAGTATTAGACTATGAACATGAAAATCTTTGACCTTCAGGGCAGGGCCTAATGGTACATTTAGGCTGACTTGGGGGAGGGCCCCTTTACAAAGGTTTGCCTGGGGCCCCAAAATGTCTAAGTCCGCCACTGCTTTTACCTATGACATGTTACAACGGCATGCCATACTGCTCAATCGCCATCTAGCGGCTGAACGTGGTAGTGTTCAATATTTCAGTCAGAATGAATGAAAATGGTCATATCTCAGCTAAAAATGTGTTTATAAATATGGGGAAAAAATCTATAAATACGTCGCTTCGACCTTTCAGTCACAGGGCATGCAAATTATGTAACAAACCTGCAACTTATACAGCAAAAATTACGGTAATAAAGTTCGACCAGAACAACTCATTTTACTGAATAAGACTCTCTTCTTTGACAGCCAGCGTGATGTGACATGCTGGCCCTTTAATTATCCATGGTTCTGACTGATGGTGAGTGTCTTTTTTTTGTGTGCTTTGTTTTGTTTTGTTTTTTGAATGTCCAGAGGACCAGACTTATCTTTTTTAGATCTAATTGTTAGACTTTAGTTGTGTTGTAGTCCAAAGGGTAAGGCTGTCATCCTCCAGTCAGAGGGTCACAAGGTCAATCCCCAGCTCTTGCAATGCGCTGGTGTCCTTGGGCTAAGCACTGTACCCGGCCCACTCCTATGTAAATGAGTGAGAATATCAAAACGAGTGCTGTGTAAAAATAAACAAGTGAAAGCACTGTGTGTAAAGGGTGAATGAGAAACATCTTAAAGCGCCGTGCAGAACCTGAAGAGGTTAAAATGTCACCACATAAGTTTGGAACATTGACTATTTTGATCTTAGTGGAGTCTGATGAGAAACTGGAGTAACTATCTGTTCAAGGACGAGGCTCGGTGTTTGCTCTCCTTCTGAAGGAAAGTCGAGTCGGTCACTGAGGGCAGACAGCTCACATCCTTTCAGTCCAGTGACTCACGGTCATGCTCTGCTGATATGGAGCCACCGCTGACGCTGAGCAGGCACTGAAGAAAAACATTCAAGAAAGTGTCCACTACTGTCTGGCAATGAGTAACAGTTATCTAAGAGTGTTTTTCAACCACTGTGCCTAGGCACACTAGTGTGCCGCGACGAGTGATCGTCAGGTGTGCCTTGGAAATTATCAAAAAAGCCCCCCCTTTCTACAACCTCTTTAAATTTAAGACCACATTGTTGTGGTACTGTTCGGGTGTATTTTTGAAGACATGTTAAGTGCAATTTGAAATAAGAAATATAAAATATGATAAAAATACATTTTTGTGTTTATTTCATTCCTATTCAAGACACTTTGATAAGAATGACTATATATTTAATATAGGCGGATACAGTGTATCTATGTTTACAATTTTGGTTGGTGGTGTGCCTCGGGATTTTTTTCAATGAAAACACTGTGCCTTGGCTCAAAAAAGCTTGAAAAACACTGTGTTATCAATCATTGTGATAGATTATCTGTGTGTGTATATGTGTGTGTGTGTGTGCACCTTAGAAATAGAGGTGGAGTTTGTACATCTGTGTGTCTCTTCTCTCACGCTAGAGAAAAGGACTGCAGCAAACAGACAGGAAGTGATGTCAGAGACCTCTCAAGGTCAGCAATTTAACACATTTGTCTTCACAAAACCAGCTCAATGGACCTTACCAAGCTCCGCCCAGAAACGCCCCCTAAGCTCCAAGATGGCTGCCCGTCTCCCAAGCGCAGCTTTGGTGTCAATGGAAAACATGGCGTCGACTGACTGCAGGGTATTTTTGAGTCGAATAGTGTATCATTTCTGCCAGATTCCAACAAAATATCAGCCATGACAATGGACAGGGGAACCAACAAGTTCATGTTATTTTTTTGGACGTTATCAAGTTGTTTGATCCACGCGATGCCTCCAAACAGCGTGCGTGCTACTGTCTGATGAGGAAAACATCAGCTCCTCACACGCTCAGGCTCAGCATTATTACAGCTGTGGACAGGATCACTGATGCCTATTGTTCTGCAAGGCTGGGTAAGTCAGGCATTCATGGTTTTGAGGGTTACTTTTGAAATCAGCGATTTCTATTGTTGGCAAAAGTTTGTGTGCCTTGGTCGCAAAGCTAATGCTAACTGTAATCTCCATTCATTCCTTAAGTGGTTGGTTAGCCGTTGCTGCTTTAGCTGCTAAACACGCCGACAGCGACTTTTGTGAGGGCTAACGAGCTCAGCCGTCCGGTGTGTTAGTTAAAATCCAGCCTTCGTGTCACGATTTTGTGCAGTTTTAGGTGAAATCGACAGTAGAGCTCGTTGTGTTAGCTAGCTCATGTGGCGTTAGCAGAGCTGTTTCTTCCCAACTTCCAGGACGTTCAGTGAACTGTGGCTTTCTCTCATCGTGACCGCGTGTTGTTAACTAGCAGGTTTCAAAAGCAGGTCAACCCTTCTCTGCTGGTGAAAGAAATAATTGTTCAGTTTTGTGGTCGTGCACAAGCTTTGATCCAAGCAAGGCATTCAGTTTCACATATAGGGAAACGGTGAATTTTACTTCCACAAATACGGTCAGGGTACCTGACATCTCCTGTACAGATACCCCACTGACGGTGGAGGAGCATTTTTCCAGCCCTGACGCAGAAAAATTCTGCACGTATGCTAGCTAGCAATGTAAGTAGCATGTGGTGCCGGTCTCACAAACGCTACCGTAGCGTTTGTTTTGTGAGACCGGCACGCACGTGGAAGCTGCGCTGTGACGTGTTATGGGTATTAGCCAATGAAACGCGGCCCTGTGGGCGGAGCTTGGTAAGGTCCATTACTTGTCCTACCCCTTCATGCACACATGCACACACACACAAACACACACACACACACACACACACAAATTGAGTTTTCTTGATCAAGGTTCCTCTCTGTGATGTTTCTGACCTCATCAGCTGAGGTGAGAGCCCACTCGTGCAGCTGTGCTCCATTAATCTTGCTTTATCACTTTACTTTAGTTAACCCCCCCACACACACACACACTGACCCCAGCAGCAATACACATGCCCAGTTCCACTGATGCTACACTGGGACACAGATGGTCCAAGGTGTGCTTTTCCACACCCACACACAGAACAGCTGTCAGCTCCCTTCCAAGCTAAACACATGTGCAGCACCCAGCAGCAAGATCCAAAATGAAAGTTTCAAAGGAGAGACAGGAGCAGTGCCATGAAACTGTCTTTCTTCTAAAAGCGCAAACAGAAACTACCAGCAAAGCCTCTGTGCAGTGAACACTGTCTGAGACGTCACACTCGTGGAGAACGCTTTGGGTTTTTCTTACAAATCAACCTCAACATGATGTCGTTTTAAAATTTCATGCCGTGTTGCGTTTGTTATGGTTTGAATTTTTAATGGTGCAAGCGGAGGCTTCTGTTTGAACACATTATTGCAGCCACACAACACCTCGTGCAGCATGGGGTGTGATTACATCACACGGTTATTATCCTTTTAGCTACACTTTACACCTACAGGTGCGCCCCGATTTACGAGCACATCGAATTACGAGGTTCCGAATTTACGAGCTATCATATTTAATAAAAATATGAAAAAAAAATTGTTTGTTTGTTTAAATGTTCTTAATTTCATGTGTACAGCACTTTGTTGCAGCTGTGGTTGTTTTAAATGGCTTTATAAATAAAGTATTATTATGATAATTACATAATTTTAAGCCGATTTACAAAGTTTTGCAACAGTTCCCGACAGTTTCCACCAGTTTTCGGCAGTCAGTCAGTTTTCGGCAGTGCCCACGAGTTTAGCCTTAGCCAGTTAGCTCCAGCCTCGTAGCTCCAGCCGACAGCCGGCTTTGTCCGATCAGAGGTTCCTGCGCTCGGATACATGATCTGGAGCTGAACGGTGGTTTTGTGGAGGAATGGATGGACGAAGCAAAACGACACTGTTGACCGCGTGAAGCAGCAGACAGCGAGCTGTACCGGAGTAGCAACGAGCTAACATTCTAACAAGCCTTGCTGTAGGATGCACGGTTGGATGCTAACGCCTCATCAGGGGACACGGAGCTGACGGGCGACGGCCGGGAGCTCACTCGATGTCCGCCTGGCAGCCTTAGATGTCGGGGGACACCGAGCTAACGTGGAGAAACAACACCGACAGCCTTTTTGGATGGGCTAACATGCTAACGAGCGCAGGCCTAATGGCGGGGGCTAACATCAGCTAACGCGGGCAGCTTGTTTGGATGGACGAACACCGCGGAGAAACGGCTTTCAGTAAGTTATTAAACTCTTTTTCTGGCTCCAAATATATAGAGTTAACATACTAATAGTCCTTCCTGTAAACAGTTTGGACCACGTGGAGCTGCACAAAGCTGCGGAGCTCGGACGTGCAAGAGCTAACATGCTAAAAGACGGAGACAAGCTGCAGCTCAAAGTAAGAAATTAGTTTTTTATATTTTATGTATGTGTGTTTTTTTAATTACAGTATGCAGCTGTGTTGCACTTTGGTAGGTGTTTAAAGTGCTCTATAAATAAAGCTGGTATGGTATGGTGTTAGGATAGGCGAAGTGCTTGGTAACTTGGTAACTGTTCATTACCGTACATGTACGTGTATCAGTGGCGGCTCGTGCAGTATATAAAGGTGACTATCTCAGTCGAAGTAACGGAACTCGCTCGTAAGTCGGGGACCACCTGTATTTCCAAATGAAGGAATTAATTATCGTATTCAAGGCCACAGAGTTGAATAACAGATGTAAAGCGTCGTCACATATGACATTGTTGCTCCAGTGGAAGGAGATATCATGAACGGATACAGAAGAGACTTTGAAGATAACGCGCATGAGGACCAGCTTTTTTCATAGAGGTGGATGTTTTTTATAGCTGTATGTGACCTCGTGTAGGAAAACCAAGAAAACAAGTGTGCTTTATCTAAACAGGACTCCAGCCAGCCATCAGGTGAAAAGAAGGAACCCAGACCCAGACCAGTGGTCATTCCAATGTTGCGGGAGTTTCAGAGACATTGAGACGTTTATTTTCTAAACACAACGTCCCAGTGGCTTTTAAACCCCAAAATACATTACGACAAAGACTGGTTCATCCCAAAGATCCAGTCCCCCGGCACAAACAGAGTAATATTGTGTATGCTGTTCAGTGTCAGGAGGGCTGTGATCAGTCTTATATCGGGGAAACTAAACAGCCACTGGCCAAAAGGATGGCCCAGCACAGAAGATCAACATCATCAGGTCAGGACTCTGCGGTCTACACTCATCTCCAGGCCAGCGGTCACTCTTTCAGGGATGAAGATGTTCACATCCTTGATAGAGAGGAACGATGGTTTGAGAGAGGAGTAAAGGAGGCCATCTTTGTGAAAAGAAACCGTCCATCATTAAACAGAGGTGGAGGCCTCCGGGTTCAACTGTCCCCCTCTTACAATGCTGTTATTGCTAGTATCACTCAGCCTTGAATACATACCATACCATACCATTTTATTTATAAAGCACTTTAAACAGGAACAAGTCCACACCAAAGTGCTGGACAAACAAACACGCAACAGGCAACACAGACAATGAAGTACAACACGAAAAACATAAAAACATTGCAGATCATAAATCAAACGATCCAATACAAATCAGCTGGCATTGAAAGCGATGGAGTAGTAGTGAGTTTTTAACCGGGATTTGAAAACCGAGAGGGAGGGGGCCTGTTTGATGAGCAGCGGTAACTCGTTCCAGAGTCTTGGGCCTGCTACAGAGAACGCCCTGTCACCCCTGCGCTTAAGGCGAGTTTCTGGAACTATTAAGAGTACCTGATCCTCTGACCTCAAAGCACGTGGAGGGACATATGGGTGTATCAGATCCGAGAGATAGGCGGGGGCGAGACTGTTCAGCGATTTGTAGACATACATGAGAATTTTGAATTGGATTCGAAGATGAACCGGTAGCCAGTGAAGGGAGGCCAAGACTGGTGTAATGTGCTCTCTTTTGCGTGTGCTGGTTAAAAATCGGGCAGCTGCGTTCTGAACCAGTTGTAATCGTGCAATGGTGGCTTGACTGACGCCAAACAGAAGTGAATTGCAGTAATCAAGCCTAGATGTAATGAATGCGTGAATCACTGTCTCCAGGTGCTTTTTGGATAATATGGGCTTCAGCTTAGACAGACGCCTCAGCTGGAAAAAACATGATTTGACGATCATGTTTACATGACTGTTGAGTTGCAAACAACCATCAGGGTGCTAACAATCCATCATTAGGCTGATGGTAAACGGAGCTTATTTATATAGCGACGATGAGGATGATGAGGATGATGGTCCTCCTTGATCATGTGAGCAGCTGGTTTCAGCTGTCATCAGCCAACTGGTTGATCCACTGTGAGAGGGTGCTATTTATAAGACTGAGCTGAATACAGGACCTCAGACTGAGGAAGTCTTTCGGATGAAAGACGAAATGTTTCTACTTTTTTGTTTTGTTTTGTTTTTCCAGACGACCAGACTTAGCTTTTATAGATGATTCTACCTGGATTATTGAGCATGCATCAGGGTATGCTTTATCTACTTTTAGTTTTCACATATACCACACTGTTTAGGTGATTGAAGCAAGATACATTTGTTTTCAGAGGAAACAAACTGGTTAAAATACCACTGTTTGCTATCTTGACCCAATGAAACCATTGGATTGAATCCAAAAAAATAAATATTTAAGTTAAAGGGGTTAATTCAGAGCTAAATTACATTTGGTAGGCGTCTGTTTAACAAAAGCAGCTTTATAAAGATAACTAAAAACTCAGTAAGATTGGTAAATATCTATTATATACCAGTGGAGTACCAGATGAGTTTTAGCAGATGCTAACAGTGTGCCACAACACGACAATCTCCAGATGTTCTTTATCTCTGTCTGCCAGGCACTTCTATTTGTGTTGGAACACTTGTATCTCCATCATGCTTGGATAGATTTAACCTGACCTGAGAGCAAATCATGAGCACCACTGGTGACCGATTCCACCACTGTGATTGCACACCCCTGAAAGAACGTGTTGTTTTCAACTGGGTTTTTTGTTTGATTAGAGTAAGTGCCACACTGTGTGAGAGTAGAAATATGTATCTGCTCATGTTGTGTTGATGCTGTACATAATGCCTCACAGACCAACAGTAACACACACAGACGTTGGCCTTTGAGGGGTGAACTGCCTCGGTCAGATAACTTCCTGCAGCCATTGTCGCAGATGAGATTTTAGCAGGAAGCAGCACTCCATCCACTTCCTGTTCTCCTCTCGCTCACCATGCAGACAACACTCATAAACTGAATGGGGCTGTGACCTCAGATGATCCCATAAACCAAAAGTACAACAAAGGAAAACTCTCATTCAATTCAATAAAAATAAAAAAAAATATTTCAAGTTTATTTTGCGTTTCATTAGCACTTTAATTCAACTTAAGCGTTAGTCTTTATGGTAAACCGTCATGTTGCCTTGGGTCAAAATGACCCATATGGTCTTGGTGTTAAGAGTGATGGATATTCAAAACCTGAGAATTCATGGCATGGGCATAAAAAAGTTTAAAAATCTGTATTGGAAGAAGATAGCTACAGTCAGGATGGACAAAATGCTAACCAACTGGGTTAACATTCGGAGAGGACAAAGCTATGTTCAGACACCAGATTTCGTCAATCTCTAAAATGAAATCAATCTCCACACGATCAAAGATCTGGACGATGTGAAAGTTGACAGGGTCAACATTAACCACCACGTCACTGATACACGCTGACACAGAGCTCATAGCAACATCTGAAGATTTGCAGGCTCTCACTGATAAAGTCGTGGAATCCAGTGCAGGAACTGGGCTTTTTGTCAATGGGCCAGGACTAAATTGAAGGTGATGAGTAAAAATCGGCAGTGAGGAAAGAGAAAAGACAGTTTTAATTATTTAGGCAGCTTGATCACATCTGATGTAAACCGTAGGACCAAAATTTGAAAGCAAAATTCATGCAATCAATATTTAGCAACAAAAAGCTATACTGTACATGAAACATTACTGTATATCTGGCTGTTAAAGTGCTACGTATGGTCAATCTTGAAGTGTGGGTGTGAGACATGGACAGACCCGGCTGCAGAAACAATTCAAAGGGGGGACATTCTATTTTTTCAAGGGGGCATATTTTTTTCAACAAACATTTTATTTGCTTCAAGTTGAACAGCGGCTCTGTGACCACTCCTAATACAGTGCTGTGAAGAAACTTCTTCTTCTTATTTCGGCTTTTCCCTTTTCAGGGGTCGCCACAGCGAGTCATCCTCCTCCACCTCACTCTGTCCTCTGCATCCTCTGTCCTCACTCCAACTACCTTCATGTCCTCTCTAACTGCATCCATATATCTCCTCTTTGGTCTCCCTCTTTGTCTTTTTCCTGGCAGCTGCATTTCTAACATCCTTCTACCAATATACCCACTGTCCCTCCTCTGGACATGTCCAAACCATCTCAGTCTGGCCTCCCTAACTTTATCTCCCAGTTGTTCAACATGTGCTGTACCTCTGATGATCTCATTCCTGATCTTATCCATCCTTGTCACTCCTAAGGAGAACCTCAGCATCTTCATTTCTGCTACTTCCAGTTCTTTCTCCTGTCTTTTTGTCAATGACACTGTCTCCAGACCATACAACATCTCAATAAAATCACAAAATCTAAACAAAAAACAAAAAAAGAACAAGACAACCCAACCTGTAGTGCTGTGTTCATTCAATTAAAAGTCAAACATAAACATAATATAAGCACTAGTGTCAGGCTGAACACTGTGACTGAAGTGAACATTCATGCTAGCTGAGCTGACGATATAACAATTCCATCACATAACACAGCTGAGTGTAGGTTGCATTAGAACAGTCATCAAGTGATCTGGGCAACTTCACACTCTGCAAAACCTGTTGCAGCACTAACTCTCAGCATCACACCACAGTTATGCAAGATTAATGTTATGCAGACAGTATATCAAATAAACAAAATACTGTACATTTATTATCTGCACAGCCATAAGTTTATATTGGACTACTCATTTCACAGAAAGCACAGTGGTTCTTACCTTTAGAAGTTCTTTCTGGTCGTTTTATTTGCAAAGTCACAAACCAAGTCCTCAAAGTCCAGCACCCTCACCAGCTCAGACTCTTGGTACTTGAAGCATTACCTTGTTTTGTTAGATCTTCTACTGTAGAAGTTTCTTCAGTAAAGTTAGCTGCCATTGTTAGCTCAGGTTGAACCTCATTTGTAGAAGGCAACGCTTCCAAGCTAACGTTAGCTCAAAATCTTCCTCCTCATTTCTAGCTTTAAAAAAAGTCAGCTGACTTCAGTGCTTACGTTTCCAATTGAAATGGATGGTGCCGCTTCCTGTCTGCTCTCATTTATTCCACTGTCAGTGTCATTCGTTGTCCTCTTGTTTTTTTGGAAAAAAGTCTGAATATCCATGATACACGGACAATGGTGAGCGTGGCTGTTTCTGTTTGAAAACAGCTAGTTTGCGCATTAAGTCAGTGACCCGCCCCCCTCGAACTGTAGTTGGCTAGAATGTTGCCTTGGCTTCATTGATTGGTTGAATTGTATGACTGACAAACAGAGATAGGAAAAATAGAAAGATGTACACTCAGATATTAAAAACAAACAAACAAAAAACTTCCCGTCGTCCAGTCAGGGGAGGCACAGCTGACTCTGTGGGGGGGCAATGTCCCTCAATGCCCGCCCATGCCGCCGGGCCTGGACATGGACTGTCTCAACAGATCAGATCACATAGAGAACATAAATGCTGCTGAAACGTGATTTCTTAGAACGATTCTAAGAATATGAGCTGAAAGTGCAGAGGGGGACGTGGCTGAATGACAGGAGCAGAAAATGTGACATGAAGGGTTGTGAGTGAGAAGGGGACAGAGGACTTGAGCAATTATGAAGTCAAAGTCAACTTTATTGTCAGAACTGCAATATGTACAGGACATACACAGGATTGAAATTGCGTTTCTCTCAGTCCCTCTGTGTAACAGTAACCATCTAAACACTAAACACTAAAACATTTAATAAACATAAGCATAAAATAGTAAAAGTGTAACACTGTCCTGAGTTTTTTCATAGTAGTATAAAAGTATGAAAATTTACACCAACACTGAAACACCAAACACCCAATGAACATAAGCATAAAATGAAATAATAAAAGTGTAATACTAGGGGTGTAACGAGATCTCGTTGTACGAGATCTCGCGATATTAAACTCCCGCGATATCTCTCGTTGAGAGGTAACGTTGTCTCGCGAGTCGCTAATGCTAATGCTAGCAGAGCCCCTAGCAAGTCAGCGTCACGGACAGCATGGCTTCGCCGGATGAAGTTGCTATAGAAGACGCCCCAACTACTGATGGAGGGTCCCGGTGCCGCAGACGCCTCTACATTGATGGAGGGTCCCGACGCTGCCCCGAATGTAAAGACACGCGTGTAAACACCGGTGTGACCGGTGTTGCCAGATAGAGTCCCACCCACCCAAAGCACTCTTTACCCGCAAAAGTCAGAAGGAAAATCGCGGTGAACCGCCCAATCTGGCAACACTGGTGAGTGACGGCTGCAGATTCAGCGCTGATGCGGATATTTATGTTCAATTTTTGGAAAGTCCTGCGTGAATATCTATTTTTTTTAACAAAGTTGAACGTTCTAAGGTCTAAGGAGATTCAATCAGTAAAATGAAGACATCAGTTGAGTTTGTAATACATGTTAAAACAGAATAAAAGCCTTTTTGCGGCATAAAACCGATCTTTGAAGTTTTCTTGAACTAACATTAAAATCTCGTCTCGTTCTCGCGAACTCTGTAATTTGTCTCGTCTCGTCTCGAGAGTTTTGTGTATCGTTACACCCCTATGTAATACTGTCCTGAGTTTTTTAATAGTAGTATAAAAAGTATAAAAAGTATAACTATAAAATAAACTGAAGGTTCTAGCATTGACATGACCGATGACCGATTAGAAAGAAGACATGTGTCACACACATTCATTCAATATATTAGACAGACTTTAGAACATCAGCATGTGTAGCACATGTGTAATCTAACATGTATATTGGCAATATTATTATTATTATTATTATTAGACATTTATTTATACAGGTTAGTTCCTATTAGCCTCAAAGACTCATTTACAAGACAGACATATGACATGCAACATACAAGGCAGGTGAGAAAAAGAGAACATGATGATGGAGGAAGCCAAAAAAAAAATCATGTCTCACACCATGTCCTGGCTGGGGCACAGTGTTAAAGATGAAAAAAAAAA
>JBBPBX010009388.1:27377-48761 GCA_038048925.1 Garcialebias charrua
GAGCAATTATGACCGATTAGAAAGAAGACATGTGTCACACACATTCATTCAATATATTAGACAGACTTTAGAACATCAGCATGTGTAGCACATGTGTAATCTAACATGTATATTGGCAATATTATTATTATTATTAGACATTTATTTATACAGGTTAGTTCCTATTAGCCTCAAAGACTCATTTACAAGACAGACATATGACATGCAACATACAGCAGGTGAGAAAAAGAGAACATGATGATGGAGGAAGCCAAAAAAAAAATCATGTCTCACACCATGTCCTGGCTGGGGCACAGTGTTAAAGATGAAAAAAAAAAAACTTGCAACATAAACAGCGACATGCAATGACATCATAATACATTTATGCATAGACATCAACAAAGGCAATGAGTTGTCCATACACACTCCAGGAAGTTCCAAAGTTCTGATAAGATGGTACAGTGTCTATCAGCGTCACAATTGAAAAGATATAAAGAGGGACAGCAATGGGCATGCACCAACCACCTACTTCATATATTGTATATGATACAACGCCACCAGAGGTGAGCCAATGCACTACTACCTCACCTCACGCATTTCTTCCACGTTGGAACAGTCGATGCGTAAATTCTGTGATTTTGACCATCAAAGTGTTAAAATAATTTAAAGAACAGTTTTATAAGACATAGAACAGGCAAGTGGTCAAATGTACAGGTAGTCCTCGACTTACGACGGCCTCGACTTACGACGTTTCGTGGTTACAAACACCCTCCCATTGAAAGGCATTGTTTCGAGTTACACGGTTTATGAGCCTTTACACCAAAAAAATTCGGTACCGAAACTCAGCGGAGGATGAGATTTACGGGGGGGGGGGAATGTACCTTAGGGGCCACGGGCGGAGGATTACAACTGAAAATTACAGGATACCTCATTGTTTACAGGTAACCTCCTCTGCCCCTAACTTAGAAGTGGCTAACATGCTAACAGACCTTAATGTAAAACTCTGGACCGCGTGTGGAAAAGTACAGGATACCTCATTGTTTACAGGAAGACCGGGGCAGAGGAGGTTAGGAGGGGTTAACATGCTAACAGACCTTACAGTAAAACTCTGGACCATGTGTGGAAAAGTACAGGAGACTTTTGTTTGGACCGGAGGTTTACGAGGCAGAGAGGCTACAGCTTAGCAACGAGATAACATGCTAACAGGCATGAGGAAGGCTTCACCAGCTCCCAGTAGGTTATTAACTCTTTTCCCCTTCATTATGGCTCCAAATGTATGGAGCTAACATGCTAACAGGCCTTACTGTAAACAGTCTGGACCGCGTGAACTACAGGCAGCCTCAGATGTTGGAGGAACACCGAGCTAACATGCTAACAGGTGGAGGAAGGCTTCACCAGCTCCCAGTAGGTTATTAACTCTTTTTTTCCTTCTTTATGGCTCCAAATGTATGTGTTTTTTGATAACTAGGTAGGGTACTGTGTTAGGATAGGCTAAGTGCTTGGTAAAATACAGAATTGTACGTATAAGGTGCAGTTTGAGTTTGGACGTATTTTCCGACTACGACGAAATTCGACTTGCGACGCCACGTAGGAACAGAACTCGTTCGTAAGTCGGGGACTACCTGTATTAGTATTTTACTTGCCACGATGACCTGCCTCCCATGAGTGCACATATGCAACACAAACTCTAACATGGATGTTATCAACTGGACAAGAGATATTCGATGCATGTAAATGTACACACGTATGAGACCTAGCAAGCAAGCCATTTAATAAAATGTTGTCAATTCCTGCTAAAAGGAATCCTAAAAATTTGCCAATTTTGTAATAGGAGACATTTTCAGCCCCTGTAAGGGTTCTTAAACACTTTACCTTTGGAAATTGATACATTCAGAATTTTGGACTTTCACTCAATTTTTGATTCCACTTTAGATACATCAAAATGTATATGTACATATGTCATTTGATATTTTTCTTAACTGCATACAAATTTCCAAAGCAACTTGCAAGGCTGAGATACCTATAGCAAAGAAAGTTTTCATAGCTGCATTTTTCTATGCCTGAACAAATGGATTTTGTTTAGCATCGTACAATTTTTTTCTCATTCCAATGTGCAAATCTGACCTTAACAAACATGGTTCTAACTAAGTCAGTTTTACAAACATTTAGCTAAGGCTCGGTGTGGTAGTAAAGTCATTCTCGACACACACTTTGAGCACTTACAGATCATGTTTGAACTTTGCTCAAAACTTTTACACGTCAGTGTCAATTTTATTTATGGAGCACATTTAAAATCATTTGACATCAACTATGCAAGGTGGCAGGCAATTAGTACTCATCTAATGAACGCTAGTTTCATTACTGTATCTTCATTTTTTCTAGAAAAAATAGTAGATAATTATCTATAAACACGTTATCATGCACATATCCAGACCTAGAAAATACTACGTTCAATCATTTTATACTTTTTAAGACTTCAAAGTAACACTTTCCTGTTATTAGTCTGTCAAACCTACAGTCCAGGACCTTTATTATTTATGGGCTTTGACTTCAGGAAATGCCTTTTGTATCAACAACAATGTTTAGGAACCAGTGTTGGCACTTCAAGGACGTGAGCTGAGTTTCAAATAGTGGAAATGGATTTGAACTATGAGTTTCCATCAGCTACAATTCTCTAAACATTTTGGACGAAAATGACAAAACACGTCAAAGAATTCAGAACACGTTTTAAAGATTTCCACCACTTTCATCATATTTTTCCATTGTGCAACCTCCAAACATGTTGAAGCAGTAGATGTGTTAAGATGCCGTGGGATTTGTTTGTGCAGCAGAAGCTACAAACACTTTTCACTCAGTTCAGTGTCAACCCAAAGAAGAACAGATAATTGAAAACGTGAGGATACCTGTCTGGCTGTTTTCGATTGTTTTCAGTATTGATACTAACCCTAAGTTTCATGTTTAACATGTGTCTGAAAGGAAAATGTTTAATTGGTGAGCAGAATAATGTGAACAAAAGGAGACAATTAGACCGAGAAACAAAATAGACACATTCTCTTTTAGTCTCTCACATATAGACAAGCTAACTGGGGGCAAAATACTAGGGATGCACCGATCCAGGTAGAAGGTTGAGGAGCATTAGGTGCAGGACCACTAGACTGAGGAACAGCTTCTACCCTGGGGCTGTTAAACTCATGAATCCCTAGTCAGGATTATCACTGAAAATTACTGTGAAAAAAGAAAAATCACTGTAATGCCACTTGGTTTTTAATATGTGCTGCTGATTATCCATGATGCTGATCTCATGCTGCTCATTTATTTCATGTTGCTGTGTTCATTCGTCCTCATATCCGCACACAGACTCATGTTCGTGCTGCTGTTGTTTGGTGCATTGTTTTGTACTATTAGTGCTTAGTGTATTATTAGTTTAGTGTATTTCTTAGTTCATGTCTTACGCCAAAAATACACTACATGCGTTCCGGCTCCGCCCCGCTCCGGTCCGACCTCCGCAGCAAATACGCACCCATTATAATCAATGACAGAATTTACACTGGCTCCGCACGGCGGCGGCGAGCTGCGGAGAGCGGACGGCAGTCCGTCAAAATTAGAAATTTTTCTATTTCTGCCGGACGCCGGAGCTGTGCCGGAGTCAACTTTTGAAGATTACGTCGCACCAACAGGAAAAGGAACGAGCACAACTTCCGTATTTACAAAATAAAATCACCACGGGCGGACTAATCCTAGCTCTATACGGATTTATTTGTACAAAAATGCTGTCAAACTATCATTTATGACTACGCCTACAAACGCAATACAATAAATAAATAAATAAATAAAGTATTTTATTCTGAAATGTAATACATCACTTCCTGTTGCTCAAACCATGTCCTGTCGCTCATTTACGAGAGAAGATCAAGGCAGCAGTCTCTACTGTTGTTCTCCTTCTTCCACCGAATGAATTGTTTTGTTCTGACTTACTTATTTATCACTTGATTTATCGCGCGATCTCGCAATTCCCGCGCATGCGTCTCGGAGCGGCGCATCCAGGCGGACCTGAGCTGAGCGGAGGTAGTGGAAACTGGACTCGCTCAGCTGCGACCTGCGGAGCGGGGCGGAGCCGGACCGCATGTAGTGTATTTTTGGCTTTAGACCTTATTATTGTTTTTCTTTACAATTTGTATTTTTGTTGAATGTAGCTGGGACCCTGCGTACATGTTTTGTTCCACCTCATGTACCACATGTACACATGTGATGTTAATGACGATAAAGACACCTTGACCTTGACATGTAACAGCAGGACCAAACGCTCGAGGATTGTCAGGATGTGCAGCAAAACTGCTGGCACAGCCCTACAGAACCTCACTGACCTACACAAGGTGAGGTCAGTGAACAAGACCAGGCTGATTCTGGCAGATCCTGATCACCACCCTATGGTGAGTTCATGTTTCTTCCATCTGGACGCAGGTACCTGCTGCCCAGATGTAAAATGAACAGACTGAAAAACTCATTCATCCCTGTAGCGATCAGGCTTCTCAATTAACAGTGATGATCTCTGTATGGTTATTTTGATGTTTTAATGTCTTGTCTAGTATGGATGTTTTATGTGCCTACTGACTGTGAAACAAAATGCTCCTTGGAAATAATAAAGATTCTTGAACTTAAACTTGAACCAGGGTCACTATAGTTACCACACCTGTATTTATCACTCCCAGACAGCAGTCTTCATCAGACAGAGCACGGCAAAAACTACCGGTATATTTTGCATTGAGAAAATTCCTAAATCATGAATGTCTGATGTGTTTGGTGACAAATGACACATGCTGTTTGTTGTCAACAATGTTTTATGAAGGAGAAATGACCTAAACCCTTCACTTCCCGTTTGGAAGAGGAAATTCTGATCTCAGATATGATGGAAGTCAGTGAGAGTTTGAATGTTCACACTCTGCACATTTTCAAGGAAAACACTAACTTCTACACAAGTGAGAGACAAACTGGTTGACAGAAGACAGAAATTCCTTCATTTTAAAGTACAAACTGTATTTAAAAACTGTTATGTTTGTTTAAATAATAGCTTGTTTGAAAACATTTTGAAAATACTTTACAGTTCAAAAGTGAACGTGTCATCACATTTCATGGTAAAATCTTTAAAAACCATGAAACCTAAACTGTGACTGTGTAAAAACAATAAAATGTATCAAATTGCCAGTTAAGTCACACAAAGACCAACTTTCTGTAACTTGTTTACACTTCCAATCACATTTCTACTGTAAAGTATGTTGAAGCATAGAGCTGCAAAACCTGCTTCTCCAAGGATCCATTGCTGTCTTGCTGAATATTTGCCAATTTCATCCATGGCACTGATTCTACAAGTAGGGATTCACGATATTGGATTTCTGGTCAATATACGATATGCCAACATGTTAAAACTTATTTGGCTGATAACCGATAACCAATACCGATATTTCCCACACACACCTATGACTACATAGCTTTCTCTGCTGTGGAATTAAAATTCAACATTACTCTGCATGGTCTTTGTCAGTTTGACCTGTTACCAAATGCAGATGTTAAAAAGGTGGCTGAAGTATTATTAAATATATACAGGTATAAACAGGTACCGTATTCTCCGGCCTATATGTCGCACCGGAGTATAAGTCGCACCAGTCCAATTATGTTCAATGAAGTGGAAAAATCCACGTATAAGTCGCACCTCACGGCACAAAACGAGCACACGCAGCAAACAGACCTGCATCTCTTTGATCTTTAAAGATAAACACATAAAAAATATATTTTTGTTAGCTGACATTACAGTAAAAGTGTGTCTCAGTTTAACTTTTCTTGATAAATGCACTTTGACGGTTAAAAACCGTTAAATTAAGTGACCATTTTTTGACCAAAGTGAAAAAACCAGAAAAATCCACGTATAAGTCGCACCGGCCTATAAGTCGCAGGGCTTGGAAATGTAGGCAAAAAGGTGCAACTTATAGGCCGGAGAATATGGTATATAAAAAAACTGTGCCTTTTATATTGGTGAGTTATTTTGATGGAATGGCCAATGTCCGATATTTAACTTTAGCCCTATTCGCACAGGATTAGTTTAACCTATGGACCACATGCTATTTGTAATAATTACAGAGATCGTCTGTGCTGTTAATCCTGTGCGAATCAGCCATGTCAGCAATTTGTAAAGTAAAAATTCCCGTGCAAAATACCTTCTATATTTAGCTGAACGCCAAGGTCCTGTAATAATACTAATCCAATGTGAATATGCATCTCTGTGATTTGGACAGAAAAGCACAGGATCCGATATGTAATGAGGCGTTTTTTGTATTTACTTAAGCAAAATCATTTGAAAAAATATAGAACAAGGCTATTTTAAATGAACACACAGCACACTTCGGCATTTAAAAAAAATATTTGTTAATTTTTTTTGTATTTTTCTTTTTCGCTTGGGCTTTTACTTCTTTCTACTTCCTTCACCGCAGATGATGGGAGGTGCGGACACGCAAGAGTGATAAACTGACCCATCTATCCATCCATTTTATTACCTGTCTCCTCCTCAACAAGTAGACTAACACAATTTTATATTGTGCATTCTTTAGTTTTCTTTAGTGCTGATTCGTAAAACCACATCAAGACCTGAGACCGTCATGGACCGCACATTAAACACATTATATGGACCAGCCCGGTCGTGACAACGCAGCGCATTAACATCATATCTGAAAGATGTCTGTAAATTTCAGCTAAATCTCAGACTTTGGTTATCCCGTGCAAATGCACCACATAAAAAGCAGACGTTGGGGAGATTACACTGGTCCTTAGGTAAAACTGATCCTGTGCGAATAGGACTTTAATGCTTATATCGGCCGATACCATGCCAATAATATTGTGCATCCCTATCTACAAATCATAGTACGCTTTTCCCATTTTGTAAATACTATTTATACAAGTTCATTCGAAACTGCGTGAGAGTAACAAATAAAGAATTGTAAAGAAAACTGAAGATCACTGGACTAATGGCAAAAAGGGTTGTTCAGTCCTTGTACCCTTAAGAATACAGTGGAATAGGTGCATATACTGTAGTTTCACATCAGTTCCATGCAAGTATAGCTAGTACTGTATATCTTTGTATGTACAAAGTATTTTCATTTCATTTTACTGTATTTTCCAGAATTTAAGACTAAGCTGGTAAATTCTAACATAAAAGCAAAGTTGCCTAATACTTCATCTTCATTCAAGGGCATTACTGGTATAATAAGGCTTCATGCAGAGCTTTGAGTTGCATCCATATTTATTCAAATCAGGGATACTCATTAAAGTCGTTCACTTCATGTCCCCCAGAAAACTACTATGAATATGACACGTTTCCCACACTTTTCTTTCCTCGCCTCCTTTCGCACTAAGTCCATAGCTGCTGGGCCAGTCTAACAATCGAGGCGCCGCAATTATCAAGTCATCTGCATAAAAACTCAACGAGACGATTTCTTCAGCCATCATTTTAATAGTAAATTGGGTAGAAGAGCTAATGGGCAAAATATGCAGAGATGAGAGAAGCACGCATGTTCTGATAATGATATATGAGCATGTGAAATACTGTGGGTTTGTGTGCTACTTTCAGTTTTCCAGAAGAGAATCTAACCTGTCCGTGTGTGTTGGGTGTAATCATGCTCTTTGGCAGTCACTGTATCTGAGTGCAAAACTGCCAAACCATAATTAAATAACACTTTCAGCAATGTGAACAAACTAGCATGAGTGTGTTGTACACCCACAGGAATGAATGACATCAACTAACCATGTGGCATCTCTCGGCCAGGCGTGAAGTGCTTCACAGGGTGCGATGAACAAAAAGTAGCACCTCAAGACACAAAGAGCCTTTAAAAGCACATAATACACTCATCGATCCGCTAAACATTTTCAGACAGCATCACGACCTTCATCAGCACTATGTCACACAGAAGTGGACAACTTTTACACTGATGTTCTGCTCCCCCAAAGAAACCCACAGCAGTGACAGAGGATGCTGACATTTGTGGCAGACTGAGCTGAAGGTGCAGAACCTTTTACAGCATCCTGTCAGACAAATGTGCTTTCAAGACAGGCTTTTAGCGGAGAGGATTTTGTAGCTTTTACAGTGTTATTCTTGTGTCTCCCTGTATACTTGACAATACGTGTGCTGTGTTGGAATCAATATGTGCAGTAAAGGTTATCTGTGTTCCTCCAGCAAGACTGAAATTGTAGCTTTCATGTAAAAGCACCAGGTGATTGACTTTAACATGAAGGAGATACAGTCCCGTGTTCCCAGGTTAAAGGAAATGGAGTCTCTGGTTCTTTCATGCAGCCACTATAAGGTGGTGTGATGCCTACTGCAATGCTTACACCAAACCCTAATCCCTTACATCTACAGCTCTCAATAATGTTAAACCAGGGCTATTCAACTGGTGGCCCATGGGTGAACTCAGTTCGGCCAACGAATGGGTTCATTTGTAAATTAAACTAGATTTTAAACCATAAAACAAACTTCATGAGAATAACTGCTGGATGTCTGGCCCCTGAGCTCTTGGCTTTCAGTGACTGTGGCCCCCTGAGCAATTTAGTTGAATAGCCCTGCGTTATACCAAGACCAGTTGACCCATACACAGCCCCACTTTAGGCAACGTTCTTGTCATTAATGCACTTTTTCTGAATCCCTCAAACCAAGTCATGTGGGATGTCTTCGATGCAGAATCAGGTGTTGAAACGAATGCACTGGAGTGCAGGGGCCTCATGTATCAACGGTGCGTACACACAAAAACCGTGCGTACGTCACTATCCACGCAAAACTCCGTATGTATCAAAACAGAACTGAACGTGGATATGTCCGCACCGCCACGGCAGCTCCAGTGCAGGCGTACGCACGTTTCTGTGGTTTGTGTTCCTTTGGCGACACCTACAGGTGATTCTGGAAACTGTTCATGATGGGGTAATAATGATTATTTCCACCCAAACACACATGATGAACAATTATTACATCCACATGGACGCAATCAGAATACAACCTGCAAAAAATATAAAAAACAGAAAGACTGAATAGTTCTGCACAGCTTAAATTCTTGTTTTTTGTTCATTTTTAGCTGTTTTAGCAGTTGAAGAACGTGATGCATGATGGGACAAGACGACATTCCTCTGTTGCAGGGTATATTTAAATGAAAACAACGTTTGTCTTTATTTTTAATTCATTCCAGATTTAAAGAACACAAGAAAACTATTTAAAAAAACCCACAAGAAATCCTCTTTTGCCTTCATTTCATGTATTGTTTCATTTCATGTTGTTCATTCTAAATAGTTTTCTTGTGTTCTTTAAATCTGGAATGAATTTTTTTTTTAAAAAACGTTGTACCATGCGGGATTCGAACTCATGAGGTTTGGGACGAAAGGCAGGCACGCTACCCACTGACCTATTTAGGCATGTTAGAATAGCTTGGTCAACTTTTCATTTAAAAGTGGACGGTTTGTTGTGCGCTGAGCGTGCCAAACAAAACCTTTTTCCGTGCCTCTCTACGTCACTCAGAAGTGTCTCCAGTTCACAGTCCGTGAAGTTCCTCTTTTTTCCACGTTTCGACATGATTTGCAATAGAGCAAAGACGACATTCCTAACGTGCAGGGCATATTTAAATGAATTTGCATATTTATATGGAGGCGTGTCAAAGGCGGAGTCGGCCACTCTGTCATGTGCGCTCAATTCCACGTTGATTGTGATGTACAAAAGCAATGTGCGTGGATACCGGCGTATGCACAGTTTGATACATCTGGATTTTTCTTGTGTGTACGCAGATTTCTGGATTTGACCGTGCGGCACTTTTCAGTAAGAAGTCCACGCGTCTTTGTACATGAGGCCCCAGGTCTCTACAACTTCTGCTAAAGACTTGTTTCTGTTTTGGTGAGTTCCCTAAAGGCACATTTGGAACAAGCTACAAAACCACAAGAGCTAGCACCTTGGGAGCTTCACCAGGGATTCCACATGGCACCTCCCAATCCCTCCATAACATCACACTTCTATATCTTGAGTTATTTTATAATTCTCAAATGGTGTTTCCTCTTATTACTTGTAACTCCTGGCTTATAGGTGGACTTCACAAAAAGTAGTGGTTCAAATATTTAACTTTTTTTCTTCTTTTTTTTTCATTTATAGATGGCCTCCCTTCTCACCTTATAGCCATCCTCTCACTCCAATATGTATTTTTTTATAGAGAGAAAGAAAAGAGAAAGTAAGACAACAAAACAACAATTATCCACAAAAAGAGCACAAGGCAAACACACCCAACCTCCGTCCGCAATCCTGCAAAGCACATGACAGAACACAGCAACGAAACATACATGCATAAAGACTAATAATATTCATGACCTTGCAGTAGATTTCTATAAATACACATACCCATACCTACAAATATATATACAGTATACATACATATACATTTATATTCATTCATATACCCATCTACATATCTGCATATATCTACATATACATCCCTGCATCCATTTGTGTGTGGTTGTGAGCATGCATAAGTGAATAAGGTTCCTCCAATAGAACATTTAGTAGCGACTGTGAAGCATCAGAGATCCGCCCCCCCAAAGCCCGAGGCAGACGAAGGAGCGATCAAAGCCCAAGACGCCAGGAAGGACCCCGAGCCCAGAGTCCCCAGGGCCACCCGAACAGGACAAGCCACTCACCCACTCCCCAGATCCGACCAAAAAGTAGTGGTTCAAATATTTCACTCTTAAAGCTGGGGTATGTAAGATTGTAATGTAGTCTGTAACTTTTCAAACAATATATTTTTAACATATTTCTTCACTCAGTCACTATCTACTGACAAACTGATGTTAGACAAAGTAATCTCTGAAAAAATCTATTGTCCCCTTGCTTCTCTATCAGCATTTATAAAAACACTGAAAACACAAGAGTGACCAGGACACTGACAGCCAATAAAAACAGAGTTGTTTGTCACGCCCCAACCCACGCCCCCACCTGTCCCAGCCGCAGCTCGTTCTCATTCAAAGGATTGCAAAGCGATGCAGGACTGTTTTTTATGTGACACAAAATGTATTAAATATCCCTTCTTTATCCCAGAGCTGGACTTTTATTTAGTTTTTTTGCCAAAAGTCAAGTGATCGCTTCATCCTGCACTGACAGGAATGAGGAAATGGATTTGTCACGAGTCACGAGCGAATTAAAACATGTCCAACGTTGCTTCGTGAACCTCTGATGATTTCTGCTGGATTTTGTGTTGTAGGATGAGTGATTCGTGGTTTTATTAAATTTTTTAAACAGTTATATTATCATATAAACACAGAATATCGCAGCGCAGAGACAGGAGGAGGTGGAGCATTCCAGACATTCCAGACCAGCGCAGCGACATGAGGAAGTCACGAGCGAATTAAATCATGTCCAAACGTTGCTTCGTGAACCTCTGATGATTTCTGCTGGATTTTGTGTTGTAGGACTAGCGCTCCATGGTTTTATTTTATTTTATTAGAAGGTTTTATTACCATAAACACAGAATATCGCAGCGGCTCTGAGCAGACAGAAGCAGGGGGCGGAGCAGATCCCAAGTTCACCAGAGCACGGACTGTGCCATATATGGCTCTGAGGGGAGGGAGCAGAATGCTTTTCTGCGCTGAAAATATTTCTAAGTCCCAGAGAGTCCCAGAGAGTTCAAATATCGCAGACCCTAGCTTTAAAGGGGTAACTCTTTGAGAAGTTGATGTGTCATCAATTGTCTCCGATTTCTTTTGACGTAAACAATCAGAAAAAGCCAGAATGTCCAAAAACGTCATAAAGCAAACTAAAATACCTGCAACAGACTTTGGCATACTTCATTTTTTAGGCTTATTAAGGAAAATCAAGCACAATACTGTACCAAGCATGTAGCACACCAAGTTAGATTAAAAAAACTTTCAATACAAAAACAACTGAGCTTTATTTGTAACAGAAGACATTTCACTCTTCATCCGAAGAGCTTTCTCAATTCAAAGAGCATTGAGTGTGGGGTTCAGGTTATAAAGGCTGTGTGAGATAAGATACACATACATCTCACTCAGCCTTTATAACCTGAACCCCACACTCAATGCTCTTTGAACTGAGAAAGCTCTTCGGATAAAGAGCAAAATGTCTTCTGTTACAAATAAAGTCCAGTTGTTTTTGTATTGAAAGTTTTTTTAATTTATCATGTCGTGGATGACTGAGAATCTTCACCAACATACACCAAGTTAGACAAAATAAATGTTTTTTATATAAAATGTAAACAGAAAAAAGGTGCTAGTTTTGATATTTTATATATGCTTAAAGATAATTAACAGTGATGTCCAACTTCAATCAGCAGAATTATAAAACCAAAATGTCACTTTGTAAGTACATTTGTAAGTACAATTGTAAGTACATTTCTAAGTACATTTGTAAGTACATTTGTAAGTACAATTGTAAGTAGCCCCTTTTGTTCAAGTGTGTACCCCAAAATAAATAAATTGAATGGAAAAAAAGGCAGATTATTTTCCTGCTTTACAGTCTTTCTTTTTTTAATAAACAACTTGAACAAACTGTGATTTCTTATGTCAGGGACAAATACCAGTTTTATCTCTTTCATTTGACTTTTATGCCAGACGTAAGAGCTCGTATATTTCCAACACCTTGTTTCAAAAAAAACTGTCAGCACCCCCCAAAAAACAATAGATGTAAAGCCCCAAACTGCCTTCATGGCTACACAATAAACTCATAAATGATATAAACATGCCATATAGTCTTAATATTTTAACTCATATCTGGTATAAGACTCTCGGGAATTGTTCATCCTCAGAAGAAACCTCTTGTTTTACAATGACCCTGCTCAAACTTTTCTACAGCAAAAAAAAAAGGAACTTTTCCTGGTGTCTCTTACCCGGCCGAGCCCAAAGCACTTCCATGTTGGACCTCCTAAACTCCCAGCAGAGACTTGTTCATATCCATGCAAACTCCGAGGGGAAAGAGGAGAGGGCGAGCAGAGGGGAAGAAGAAAACGTGAGGCCAGCTGCCTTCTGGAGTAAACCCAGTGACTCATTCAGGCATGAGAGTGTCAGCAGACAAATATGAGAGAGAGGCGAAAGAGATGTGGCAGGAGAGGCTGGAAAATACCGTACGGAGTGCAGCGACAGCACACTTACTTTAAAGTGTGAGGAAAGAAAAAGGGAGGAAATTATGATGTTGTGTTTTCCTTTAGTTTTTCCCTCTCTTCCTTTCCCTCCCAACCACGGGTCCTCCTCCTTTCCTTCAAGCTCTCACCACAAAACAATCAACAGAGTATTTCAACAATTTAAGGATTTGCAGACTTGATAAATACATCTAAAACAGCAAAACTGTGAAAAATAGATGAGTGAACGGTGTGTTTCCTTGATGTCAGGAGCTCGTGGCCAAAAACTCCAAATGATAACATAATTATTGGAAGCGAGCAGACGATTTCTGAGCCGTATACCTGTCTAAAGCAAAAACTTATCATGCTTGAGGTCCACCAAAGTGGAATGAGTGACAACCTACTGCAGTTTTTTCCCTTAACCAGAAATAATGTGGAAAATATTCTGGTTCTTGGAAGAAAATGTCTTAGAATAAGTGAGGTCAGAGTACTGATTTTCACTCAGACAGTGGAAGGTTTTACAAGAGCAAATACAGGTAGTCCTCGACTTACGACGGTCTCAAGTTACGATGTTTCGTGTTACGACACGCATCTCCATTAAAAAAAAAAAAAAAATATATATATATATATATATATATATCAGAGTCAGAGTACTTTTATTAACATTGCACAAGTTTGCACCAGTACAGCGTGAATATGTACGCACAGTCATCCGGAAGGGGGCGAGTGTGTGAAGCTGCTGCTATCAGACCACATGAGACATCATATCACATTATGTTCTTCAGCGCGGCCTCTCCCATCCGTATCGGGATGAAGGTCAAAGGTGTGAAAACAAGGAAAGAACCATGAGGGTCACAGCGTTGGTATTAAAAAAAGATATATCACATTTTGTCTTTCATGACACCATATGAGACAGAAAAAACTATACCAGAAGCACATTTAAGACAATCACATGTTGCATTTTGAGACTGAGGCAGTGAGATTTCTGTCCATGAGACATTCCAGATAGCAAACAGTTCTGAGATGTAACCAGCCGGCCTCCGATAACGCTCATAGAAAAGTTCTCCGGGGGGGGGGGTAGCGGTAGGTGCAGCTGTTTGCCTCAGTAAAACACGTCTCAGGAGAAATTTGATATCCAGCCTTTTCCAAGGCTGTTTAGGGTAAGTCAGATAAGGATTACAAATATTTTTCACTTCAGGCAGACAGTATAATTTCCTTCAGCCTTGAGTCCTGCTGGGCAACTCTGATATGGTCCAATTCGGGACTTTTTCCACTGATCCAAGCTGTGGCCCTTAGATGTTGACCACAGCGTCCAGAGTCCCAATCCGAGCGGATACCTTCCGGATTAGCTCGTAAACAGCTGATTTCCGAGGTCACGGCGCAGATCAGATCGGGCGCTCCAGCATTAGGTCCTGCTGAATCTCTCCCTCATTTGTCGATAGGCCAGTGCTCCACAAAACGCCAAAAAAAGCAAAGCGCTGCCGTCGTAACTCCAATTTAATCCAGATTCTTCACATTCCCTCAGAGCACACAGAGAGCGAGACGCTCACCATTCCGTCAGAATCCATGGCGTATCCTCTCGTTTCGTCTGCGGGGATGGGCCGGCTCCCCCCGTGCCTTGCCTTTTGTTGAAATCTTTCAGTAGAGTTGATTGCCCATACCACCTAATCCATCTTAATCGCCCCCCCCAAAAAAAATTATATATATATATATATATATAATTTTTATTTTTTTTGAAAAATTTCTTTTGAAAAGCCGAGTTACGCAGTTTCCGGTTTGACGTTCTAAACGTAGCGGCGGAGAAATACTGCCCTGTAGTCTCTAACAAAGCTAAGTCTGGTCCTCTGGATATTCAAAAAACAAAACAAAACTTGTTGGACCAAGCTGGACAGGCAGCAGCTGTGGAAAAGTAGCTGTTTTACGGATGGCGGTTTTACGACGTAAACGAATGGAGAATCCAGAGGAGGGATGGAGGAATGGAGAAAATGGCTTCGCCAGCATTCCAAAGTAGGAAATTAACTATTTTTTCCCTTCATTATGGCTCTGAAATGTATGTATTTTTTTATGTAGGGTACTGTGTTAGGATAGGCTAAGTGCTTGGTAAAATACAGTACTGAACGTATAAGGTGAAGTATTTACGTATGTTCCGACTTACGTCAAAATTCGGGTTACGACGCAACGTAGGAATGGATCTCCGTCGTAAGTCGTGGACTACCTGTACACTGTAAATGGAAACATGGTATTTAATTAAAAATAGTAAATTGACTTAAATCAGTTTTCATCAAATAGTGATTAAGACTCACTTTTAGTAAGTTACTTGTAATTTGTGGTCAAAAAATCTCAGTAGCTCAGTTAACTTGAGCTCGTTTCATTTAGAAAAAGTAAGTTTTTGATAAGTGTGAACAAATCCCGTATCATATCGCGATAAAAAGACATCTCGCGCATGCTCAGAATAGAACCACACACGCACACTGCGCATGCCTCATTTTTGAGCGCGTTTCACTCTTCTCTTGGGAAATATCGTAACAGATACCAGTAAGTATGTTTTTTTAATCATAATGTATGAAGTTGGTATTAAAATGTTTTTTAACAGGCGATGTTGGTGTGCATTTCTCGCAGAAATATGGGTATTGTCTCAGCTCGTGTTAGCTAACGGTAGAGCTAGCCAACTAATGATATTTAACATAAACCTAGCTAGTGGCAATATTCCACAATATAATTTTAAATTTTCGTTTGAGGCAATTGTGCTCTCGCGTGCCGTGGAAGTTAAAAGTCGCAGGGAAAAGAAAGGTGGAGGCACGCGGGGTGTCTTCCCCCAGTTGCTTCTTAGCAGCTAAGCTAAAAAGGATACACGAGTCTGTCAAGTCTCCCGTTTTGGCCGGGAAACTACCGTATTTTACCCCTCTTTCCCGTCGTGATCCCGAATTATTATTTTCCCGGAAATCTCCCGTATTATAATATTATTAAAAAAAAAAAAAAAACATTCCGGTGCCTCTGTCACTAGCCTCGCGAGAACTGCCACCTGCAGTCGCCTCGGTGGCAGTTCTCGCGATGTTACTGCTGGCGCGGTCGAGAACAAACCCGGAAAAACACAGAGATGGATGTAACGAGAAGTAACGAGAGAGGACGCGTACCTGCCAAAAAAGTTAAGATTTCGTGTAAATATGTTGAAAAATGGGACAGCGAATTTATTTTCCTAAAGTTTATGCGTTTTTTAAGATTTGTAACTGCGACTTTAGTCTCATGGGGGAAGGAACGATGTCCGTCAGCATGAAAAATCCGTCAAGCACAAAGGTAGGCTTATCAGATTGTGACCACATAACTGGTTTGAAAGAGGCTGATAGGTAGTTATTTTAGATTTCTTGTAAACCTGTCTTAAAATGTTAGGGGTCCTGGACTTTGGTTGGCTAGTGCAGGGGGCTGCAACCTGCGGCTCTGGGGCCACATGTGGCTCTTTGGTCCCTCAGCAGTGGCTCCTCCAAGCTTTGATCAAAACTAACTTTAAACTGAATTTTATTTGTTCTTATAACAACAAAAAGGGCTAGTTTTAGCAGTTTTTCCTGTCATTTCCTTTGCAAATGTGTGAATACTAGAACTAATAGAAGGAGTAAAACACAAGTTAACTTTATTTATTTGAAGTAGGATATTTAATTTTTCCACAATTAAAATAATTTACCTAGACCTGCATAGTTCATTATTTTATTTTTTAATTGGGAAAGATCACATTATTTTTTCCTTCTTTATGATAATCTGGTCTTTTTTAGTCTTAAAATGTAAAAATATCAACAAATCATTAGATATTTTCAGCTTTACAATGGCCAGAAAACTACCGGTCAGAAAATTGTCCTTTAACAAACTTAAAGTGGTCTGTGGGCCACCAGTTGAGAATCCCAGTTGGCTCCGGAAACATTTAATTTAGTGAACAAAGGGGCAGAAATGGCTCTTTTGATCATAAAGGTTGTAGATCCCTGGCCTAGTGGGGTGGCTCGGCGTACCCGGCAGAAAATTTCCCTTATTTTTAAATACAAAACTTGACAGGTGACGAGTGAGTCGCACAGACTGCAAACACTTAAAAAAATAATAGCAACCTGAACCAAACGTTTGGTTCTGCTGCCCCTTGGCTTGTTGATCACGGATCAGACAGGCCACCAGCAAACCTCCCATTTCAGTCTGCTCAACAACTACTAGCTAGCTTCTGTTAGCTGTGCAAAGGGTCCCTGTGTGAAACGGTGAGCATCTTCTTCTTTCGGCTTTTCCCTTTTCAGGGGTCGCCACAGCGAGTCATCCTCCTCCACCTCACTCTGTCCTCTGCATCCTCATGTCCTCACTCCAACTACCTTCATGTCCTCTCTAACTGCATCCATATATCTTCTCTTTGTCTTTTTCCTGGCAGCTGCAGCTGCATTTGTACTCGGACCCACACAAATAACTGAGCTTGGCATGTAATGAATAAGTGATTATTCTCATGTGTAATGTAATTCGAACTGTAAAACTAAAATAGTTTTTTTCTTAATTTTCTAATTTATAACCACAAGTCTGGTTAATGTTATTACAGGAAATCCCTGTTTGGAAAAGCATCTTCAAGCTTGAAGAATGGCAGGCACAATTCCCTTTATTGGTGACGCTTCATGTGAGTAAAATCCATCACCATTAAATGACTTATTCATTTATCTATTCATCTTAAACATCAGAATGAATGTGTCATAAGGCCCTCTCACACTTGAACGTTTTAGACAACTCATGCCAACTTGTGAAAATTTAGGAGATATCTATAGTGCAGCTATGTTTACTCTTTAAGATTTTTATTCCTGTTAATGTGACGAGACATTTCCATTTATTAACAGATGACAGCATTGATGAAACATATGGTGTGAATGTGCAGTTTGAATCTGATGAAGAGGTAAAGGTTTTTTTTCATGATGTTACAGGTAGTCCCCGACTTACGAGCGAGTTCCGTTACAACGAGGCGCTCGTAACACGGAAATCTCGTAAATTGGAACGGCCGCCACGTGTCTCGTAAGTCCGGAATTTCGCTCGTAAGTTGGAACGGTTTTGCTAGCGCGACTACAAACACTTGTTTTTCATCGAAAAACTGCTTATGAGTGCATAAAAATGATCGGAAACGTGTGTCCACATGTTTAGCTAACGAACTGTGGTGAAAAAACACAGAAAAACTCGGTATTTTTTGCGTTTTTTCCAAAAATTCGCCAGCTCGTAAGTCCGGAACCTCGTAAGTAAGAGCGCTCGTAAGTTGGGGACTACCTGTATATTCCTTTTTGTTCTCAGCTTTCTGCACAACGAACTGACCCTCATTGAAAATAAGATTCACCTGACTTTGAATTTCACTGATGAAAGTTATTGTAAATTTTGTCCTCAGAAGCTTTGGAACATCCAGATGTTTGTGCTCAAAATAAATTATAAAAGTAATCATTTTTCTGGTTTGCAGGAAGGAGATGAAGACCAGTTTGGAAAAGTACGAGATGAACACTCAGATGAATACGGTGAAGGAGATATATTATTATTAATAATAATAATTAATATTTTGAAATTGTTTGTGTTTTTCACACGCACAGTTCAGTATTGTACCATGCTGGCGAGTGCTCAGAGTGAAGCAGAAAAGGAACGTATCATAGGGAAAATGGAGTCGGATCAGGAGCTGTCAAAAATCGTCTACCAGCTTCAGGAGACCGAGAAGGAGGACATACAGTAATTTGGGTAAGACTTCCTGTTTGTGAAGTTATGCCATAAAACCATTTGTCTGTGTGGACCGTCACAGCTCGGTTTTGTTTTCTAGGAAGAGCGATCTCGCAGGGAGAGGATAAATGGAGCTTATTTATATAGCGCTTTCCAGCCCCCTGTGAGGAGCCCCAAAGTGCTTTACAGTACCAGCCATCCACCCATTCATTCAGACATTCATACACCGGTAGTGGTAGCCTTCCTTGCAAGGCGCCATCCAGACCTACCGGGAGCAACTCGGGGTTAAGTGTCTTGCTCAGGGACACAACGACACATGGTGGGCGGATGCGGGATTCGAACCTCCAACCTTCCGATCAGGGGTCGACTGCCATTACCACTACACCACGGCCGCCCCAGGGTGAGGAAGTCTCGTGTTGATGACTTGGAAGCAATGGACATTGGCCATGGAGAGGTAAATACTGTCACATTTACATACATACCGGTACATACATACTTGCATACATACATGTACATGTACACGTACATATATACATGCATACATACATACGTACATACATGTACATACCGGTACATGTACATACCGGTACATGTACATACCGGTACATGCATGTACATACCGGTACGTGTACGTGCGTGTACATACCGGTACGTGTACGTGCGTGTACATACCGGTACGTGTACGTGCGTGTACATACCGGTACGTGTACGTGCGTGTACATACCGGTACGTGTACGTGCGTGTACATACCGGTACGTGTACGTGCGTGTACATACCGGTACGTGTACGTGCGTGTACATACGTGTAGCGTGTACATACGTGTACATGCATGTACGTGTACATGCATGTACGTGTACATACGTGTACATGCATGTACGTGTACATACGTGTACATGCATGTACGTGTACATACGTGTACATGCATGTACGTGTACATACGTGTACATGCATGTACGTGTACATACGTGTACATGCATGTACGTGTACATACGTGTACATGCATGTACGTGTACATACGTGTACATGCATGTACGTGTACATACGTGTACATGCATGTACGTGTACATACGTGTACATGCATGTACGTGTACATACGTGTACATGCATGTACGTGTACATACGTGTACATGCATGTACGTGTACATACGTGTACATGCATGTACGTGTACATACGTGTACATGCACGTACGTGTACATACGTGTACATGCACGTACGTGTACATACGTGTACATGCACGTACGTGTACATACGTGTACATGCACGTACGTGTACATACGTGTACATGCACGTACGTGTACATACGTGTACATGCACGTACGTGTACATACGTGTACATGCACGTACGTGTACATACGTGTACATGCACGTACGTGTACATACGTGTACATGCACGTACGTGTACATACGTGTACATGCACGTACGTGTACATACGTGTACATGCACGTACGTGTACATACGTGTACATGCACGTACGTGTACATACGTGTACATGCACGTACGTGTACATACGTGTACATGCACGTACGTGTACATACGTGTACATGCACGTACGTGTACATACGTGTACATGCACGTACGTGTACATACGTGTACATGCACGTACGTGTACATACGTGTACATGCACGTACGTGTACATACGTGTACATGCACGTACGTGTACATACGTGTACATGCACGTACGTGTACATACGTGTACATGCACGTACGTGTACATACGTGTACATGCACGTACGTGTACATACGTGTACATGCACGTACGTGTACATAAACTAACACTTTAGTGGGAGTGGTGGTGAAGAGGTAAGTTGTTGGTTCAACTCCCGGTACAGACAACATCAAAATGTGTCTGTGCGAAAAGCGGGGGACACTGGATAGGTCTCCATCACAAGGCCACATAGAGACAAACAACCATTCACTCTCTCACTCACACCTAGGGACAATTTAGAGTTACTAATCAGCCTAACATGCATGTTTTTGGTCTGTGGGAGGAAACCGGAGTACCGGCTGCAGCCCACGCATGCACAGAGAGAACATGCAAACTCCATCCAGAAAGGCTCCACTGGATTGGATCCAGTGGCCTTCTTGCTGAGAGGCAACAGCTGTACCAGCTGTGCCATCGTGCCACCAGATGAGGTATCAATGTCATCTTTAAAGTTATATTGTATTGTCCAAACAACCACCATAATGTTTTGTATTGTTTGATGTATTCTTGTGTGTTTTAGTTTGTAAAACATCAAAATAAAGTCTGTTGGACATTTAAGACATTATTGTCATTTGTAGAGTTCATGTATCTCTGGGTTTTGTTTATGAGTGAGGGTCAATGGAGCGTGAGATTGACAGATGGATTGGGGCAGTGTCTGCAGTATTGCGGACTCTGTGCCAGTCTGTTGTGGTGAAGAGGGAGCTGAGCTGTAAGGCAAAGTTCTCTGTTTACCAGTAGGTCTAGATTGCTACCCTATGGCCACAGACTCTGGGTAGTTACTGAAAGAATGAGATTGCGGATACAGGCAGTTGAAATGAGTTTCCTCTGCAGGGTAGCTGGACTCTTCCTTAGAGATAGGGTGAGAAGTTCAGT
>JBBPBX010009389.1:0-60184 GCA_038048925.1 Garcialebias charrua
ACAAAACAATGTGCCAAACAACAGCAGCCTGAACATGGGACTGTGTGAGCAGATGAGTGCGAATGAACACAGCAACATGAAATAAATCAGCAGCATGAGATCAGCATCATGGATAGTCAGCAACACATATCAACAATCAAGTGGCATTACAGTGATTTGTTCACAGTGATTATCTTGGCTAGATATTCATGAGTCTATCAGCCTCAGAGTAGACACTTTTTCTCAGCTTAGTGGTTAATGTTTCTCAACCTTCTGTCTGAGAGAAGCGGGGCAAGAAGTGTGTGTGCTGGGTGAGTGGGGTCCTTCATGATGCAGGTGGCCCTCTTCCTGCATCTGGAGGTGTAAATGTCTGTGATGGTGGGGAGACTGACTCCAACATCTTCTGTGCAGCCTTCACCACTCTCTGCAGAGCTTTTCTTTCTGCAGCTGTGCAGCCTCCATGCCACACATTGATGCTGGAGCACAGGATGCTCTCCACTGCACACCTGTAGAAGGAGGTGAGGACTGAGCTACTCAGACCAGCTCGTCTCAGCCGTCTGAGGAAGTAGAGTCTCTGATGACCTTTCTTGATCAGGCTGGTGGTGTTGTTGGTCCAGCTGAGGTTATCATTCAAGTGTACACCCAAATACTTGTAGGTGGAGACCACTTCCAAAGCAGATCTTCTTATGTACATGTGTGTGTGTGGGGGGTATTCTTTCTTAAGTCTATGACCATCTACTTCATCTTCTTGACGTTAATGTGAAGGTTTCTCTTCCAGCTCTCCATGTGTTCCATATCCTGCCTGTAGCTGAACTCATTGTTTTTGATGCATCCCACCACCACTGTATCATCTGCAAACTTTACAATATAACAGCTTGGATGCGTAGGTGCACAGTCATATGTTAGCAGAGCGAACAGGAGGGGGGCTCAACACACAGCCCTGTGGGGAGCCAGTGCTGAGGGTTATGATGGAGGAGGAGAAGTCGTGGATCCTCACAGACTGTGGTCTGTTATTGCATCCAACAGACGATGCCTGAAGCTTGGGTGGACACAGCTCCACACCTCTTCTAACGTCAGGCTCCTTCCCTCCAAAGTGAACACTCTGAAATAGAGCACAGGAGCAGCATAGGTGCAGGAATACAGGATGTGATACTCAAACAAAAACACCAGGTCATGGTTCTCAGACACCCAGCAGCTGTCGTCTTCATCCTCCAGCTCAGCTGAGGAGCAGCTGGGATCAGATGAGGCAACGCAGAGAGGCTGCTCCTCCTGTGGTGTTGTAAGGCTGGAGGTGAGAGACTCCTCTGGTCTCTGTGGTGCTGGAATGGGTCTGAGAGTGGTCTTTTTCAGGTAGCCTTCAGGACCATGGACAGCCTCCCAGCTCCAGCCGTCTTTCAGCTTCTCCGACTGCTGCAGGAGGAGCCGACAGCACACATTGAATTCCTCCTCACCCAGAACACACCAGCTCATCTCTGTCATTGTACAACTTTGTTGTGTTTTTGGACACATCCTAGGCGGGCTGGAACATAGATATAATAAACACTATATAATTGACCAGTGTATATATTATCTATGGGCTGGAAAGCAGTGGTGTCGCTTGATTATGACGTTTCTTCTTCTTCATGTTGTTTAATGGCAGTTGGCAAGAAACTGAAGGAGTGCATTACCGCCACCTATTGGTATGGAGTGTGGTCCGAAATGGTTATTTCCCTAATCTATCCATGTGTTATCTACCGTAAAAGTTAAAGTCTGTTAATCAATTGTGTTTTTTTTCTTCAGAAATCTTATTATAATTTGAATATGTTTGCTAAATTCCTTTGTATTCTCAAACTGTCTTACATAATGTCTTCTTTCTTGATCATATTTCTGATATTCCATTATACCATACCATACCATACCATTTTATTTATAAAGCACTTTAAACAGGAACAAGGCCAAACCAAAGTGCTGAACAAACAAACAACAGGCAACACACACAATGAAGTACAAAACGAAAGACATAAAAAAAACATTGCAGATCATAAAACAACCAAACACAGATCAGCTGGTGTTGAAAGCAACAGAATAGTAGTGAGTTTTTAACCGGGATTTGAAAACTGAGAGGGAGGGGGCCTGTTTGACGAGCAGCGGTAACTCGTTTCAGTCTTGGACCTGCTACAGAGAAGGCCCTGTCTCCTCTGCATTATAACGTGTACAACAGTTTTCCTTCTGCCCACAATGGTCACAGTTCCCACTATTATGCTTTGTTATAGTAAAAAGTGAGTCATTAAGTCTTATGTCCGAATCTCAGACGTGTTATCTTCTTTCTACTCCTTTTTCCAGCTCTCGTTTCTCCTACAACCTAGCCTGGCCATCGCCTTCCTACACAGCTCCGCTCAATTCTCATTTCCCTTCACTGCTCCGTCTGGGACTTCTCCCATAGAGAAGGATTTCTCCGGCTGATTTTTGACCGGACCAATCAGAGAACAGAAGGGGCTGAGTTTTTGGCCCATAACCCACGCCCCCACCTGTCCCAGCGCGCAGCCAGCGAGCATCCACATGTTCTCATTCAAAGCGATGCAAAGCGATGCAGGACTGTTTTATATGTGACACAAATGTATTAATTTCCCCTTCTTAATCCCTTATCTGGAGTTTTCTTTTGTTTTTTTGCCAAAAGTCAAGTGGTCGCTCCCTCCTCCTCATCTCCCTCCACTGAGTTGAATGAGGAAATGCCTCAGGTTGTCACGAGAGAATTAGGGTACTGTGTTAGGATAGGCGAAGTGCTTGGTAACTGTACAGAACCGTACATGTATAAGTGGCGGCCAGTGTGTATGTGTTTTCCGACTTATGGCGATTTTCGACATGCGAACGGGCGTAGGAACGGAACTCGTTCGTAAGTAGTGTGACGGTGCGGTGAGAGGTTGGAGAAGGAGCTAGCAGTGATAGTTAGCCACTCTAACCCAAAGCTACGTACGAAGCAGCAGGACGCACTTTTAATTATTCCACACTTCCAATTTATTAAACTTCGTCCGTGTAACGCCAGTTCTCCACAGTACTAAACATTATATTTTCATACATGAGGAAATAATGTTAGTTTTCCGCTCTGCCCATCATCATCACTTGTTTATCTTCTTCAACAACGTGGAATAATAATTCTACTTTTTGTACAAGTGTACAACAACGGAAAACAAAGGGAGTAGGCGCCCCCTTGTGGTGATACCTACTCATCTCTGGGAACCAACCAATGTAATGACTGTCACAGTAGGGGACTACCTGTACTCAAGTACAAAGTACTCGTCTCAAAAACTACTCAGATTATTAATTACTTTTTAACCAATTGATGTTTTATTGTGTGGTGGCGCAGAGGTTAGAGACGGTGGGCCTGTGATTGGAAGATCGTCGGTTCAAGCCCGGGTACCAACAACATAAAAAATTGGGTGGAAAAAGGTGAAACACCCACACCTGCCTCCACCCTCATTCGCCCCACTCTGGGCCTCTGAGCAAGGCCCTTAACCCCCACTATCTGCTCCCTAAACAGGTCTTTCTTGAAAATGAGTTCTCGTGGCTCAATGAGACTACTGTACCTGGATAAATAAAGGGTAAATGAAAATGGAATAAAAAAATAAAAAAAGTGTCAATTGAAGGCATTCAGTTGGATTAACTGTATATAATATAGCTACATTCAAAGCACAGACTCAGAAGCTCCATCTTATTTTAGTACCAGGCAAACCAATAACAGTGACAATATCTAAGATCTTTGTATACTTAGCCACACTAATAACCCACACATATAAACAATAAAAAGCAATACCATACAGGTAGCTGTAAAACCTTGTATACCGCAACATGTTATTTGAGATTAGATGATGAAGTCTTGTAAGCTGCTATCACTGTAGAGATCAAACAAAGTTTGCATCTGGACGCTGTCTCCTTTTCACCCTCTGGACATGAAAAATGCCTCCAGGTACGGCCACGGGCACTCATCCTCAGCCTTTACCTCATCATTTTCTCTGTTGACAGTGTTGTCCTCTGTCTTTTGGCTTTTTCTCCAAATCTTCAGACGATAAATGACTCTCTACTCTACAGAATTGTCCTTTGCTTACGTTATAGGTACCGGTAATTGGCATGTTCGTGACCTTAGAGCCTTATTGGCAAAGATGCAGATGGACGGTTTGAGTATAAATTCAAATTGTGGTCGTACTCAGGTCTCTTTTGTAAATGAGTCCCGAGGTTCAATGGGATCAACCTGTCTAAATAACGGTTGAATGAATGAATGAACTCAGTAGAGACATCTGATTTTAAAAATAGCGAAGTAGATAACATGGTATAAATTGTACTTAAGAATGAGTAAAATTACACACTTGAAAGAAATACTCATAAAAGTACAAGTATCCCAAAAATCTACTTAATTACAGTAATATGAGCATTTGTAAATGGTTACTTCCACCCCTGGAAGTGACGCTACAAGAAAATTTAGCGGCTAATGTAGCTAAAGCTCAAAATATAAAAGGTTATTTTTGTTTATTTAAAAAAGGCATTAAAACAAAATGGTGATTTTTCTAGTCCATGTATTGTTGGAGTCAGCCTCCCCACCATCACAGACATCTACACCTCCAGATGGAGGAAGAGGGCCACCTGCATCATGAAGGACTCCACTCACCCAGCACACACACTTTTTGCCCCGCTCCCCTCAGGCAGGAGGTTGAGGAGCATTAAGTGTAGAACCACTAGACTGAGGAACAGCTTCTACCCTGAGGCTGTTAGACTCATGAATCTCTAACCAGAATAATCACTATGAAGAAAAAGAAATAACTGTGATGCCGTGTGATTGTTATGTGATGCTGATTATCCATGTTGCTGATCTTATGCTGCTGATGATTTATTTCAAGCTGTTGTGTTCATTTGTACTCATCACACAGACTCATGTTCATGCTGTTGTTTGGCGTATTGTTTTTGTACTACAGTATTAGTGTTTAGCATATTTCTTAGTTCGTATCTCAGATCTTATAACTGTTTTTCCTTCCAATTTACTGTATAGTTTTGTTGGATGTACCATGGGACCCTGTGTACACAATTTTGTTCCACCACTTGCACCACATGCCAATGACAAATAAAGAAACTTTGACTTTGACTTTTTTGGGACTTTTGCGGGTTTGCTGCTGACAAAGGAATGTCTAAAATTAGTTTATCTTGTTCAGAACTAAATCTTTCACTAATGTTTATATTTTTATCCACCTTATTCCTACGCCCCATGATGCCTTGCGCGAATTATGTGAACGACTTCCGCTGAAAGTCAGAACCGGCACTTTTGTTACACGCTAGCAACGCGCTAACCGGTTTTCGTCAGAGGTTTTAGGTCATAAAATATGTGGGAACATAAACTATCACAACTCAAATGTGGAGATATTGTTTTACCGCTACCTACAGCTGTTGAGGGGTGGGAGGACGACTTGAAGAAGTGGCCGAAAATAACGTAGACTAGCATGTTTAGCTACTAGCATACTTAGCTACTTTGACAGTTGCTTCAGATGGCGAAGCGATGAGCAATCTGAAAAGCTCTGAAGCTTATTAGTATCTTCACATTAACAAGGTTGGTCCTGTTATGTTAAGAGAGCTGGGACACTTTATTTAAACAAACATAAAGCCCAGTCTAAGCATTAAAACTACACATCTCCAGGTCCAGCTAACAATGATGTTGCTTTGGACTTTTGAGCTGCAAGATGTTTATCTGGACACCAACTGAGCTCCTGGAGCTTGACATTTCTTTTGACAAATACTTTACTGATTCACAAATGAAGCACCTTGAGAACTTTTAATAAAATACAGTAAATGAAAACAAATAATGAAATAGACAGGAAACGATCTTTAAAAACTTGATAATG
Source organism: Garcialebias charrua (assembly GCA_038048925.1). NCBI lineage: Eukaryota > Metazoa > Chordata > Actinopteri > Cyprinodontiformes > Rivulidae > Garcialebias > Garcialebias charrua. Next base: position 5,841 of record JBBPBX010009389.1, read on the forward strand.
ACAAAAGTGACATTTAGATAGAAACAGTAGTTTAATCCAAAATTAACTGATATAGTGCACACAAAAACCTAACCTTGTAAGAAGGTTAACAGTCAACTATTGTACATAACAAATGAATCATTTTAGCAAATACTTTTCTAATGTAATATAGTTAACATTGCATCCTTTAAAAAACATGTTGAGTTGTGTTACGTTTACAGCAAGTACACCAGTACTGTACATGTTTGAGAAAAATGTTTACATTTAATGTCTTCTCACTTGAAATAAGCTGGCATCCTTTGCGTGTGAATGCTGGAATGATTAAATTGACACCATAGCTCTTGCAGCAGGTCCCTCACTGTGAAACCACGATCACCCATCACCTGATCTCCAGCACGCAGATAGTCCAGAAACCCAGAGTTCTGTGTTATATACCTGTCACTGCATTTACCACCATAAGCATCTGAAATAAACATGATTATTCCAGAGGGAGAAACAGCCAATAAATATTTCACAGTGTTATTTGCATGTATGATTCACTTCTGGAGTCCAAGTTTTTAGCTTTCTGCAAAACATGTTGCTTTAATTGTTTCACGGGGCAACCATAGAATAAGGTTGTTGGTTTGTTCTGACATTATGTCAATCCACATTCCAACAGTCATGCTGCATGTGACTGGTGGTGTTGAGCAGCTCCACACTCTCATCAAGCCCATCTGAAAGTAAAAGTACAGTATACAAACTTTAGGGTTCATTTATGAACACACACACACACACACACACCTATATTATATATATATATATATATATATAAACACACACCTATATTATATATATATATAGATAGATATGTATAAATAAACGCACACACAGCATACATATAGGTGCGTGTGTTTATTTGCCAGTTATGAACGAAAATATTAGTATCATTTAATCACTGACTACATAAAATCATAACACTAAAAGCTGTCTCTTAAATCATACCTGGTGTTCTCGATCCTCTGGAGGATACGGTGACTTTTTTCAGGTGGTTTCTCGTAGCCCAGCCACAAAGAAGGATGCAGGTTTTTGTTTTCGGAGCCTGTTCAACACACACTAGTTGCAGCCACAAATTCAGCTTCGTGTGATTATTCATACAGCCATGAACAGCGCAACAGGTACCCGAGCTCCTCAAGACATCTTCGTGACAATATTAGCTCAAAATAACAGAAAACAGAACTTTAACAGAACTTCTACGATGCGCGCAGATTAGCAAGCAAACAACGAGGAGCCAATGCAAAAATTCTACTTCCGGGGTCAAACGGAAGTACGGCACATTATCGCTTCTACAGTGACACCTTCAGGAATAAGGTGGATATGAACATCCCTTTTTGAGTTCATCGTTTTAAAAGTTATGCTTTATTTTTTATGTTAAAGGGTAAAAAATAAGCCTGCCACACTTTATTAACGAACTGGGAAATCTAATGTCAAATTTAAATGTCTTCAACAAGTCCCTTCTTGTGTTTGAAACAGCACAGGAAACCCTGAATGTTTCAGGTCTTTGTTGTTTAAATGCTTAGTGGAAAATAGCAGAGATGTGTAAAACAAGAGGTTTGCAGTATGTTCATTGTATTTTATGCTTTATTTAATCTGATCCTCTTATAACAGACAGTTCTGTCATGGTCTGCTGTGCTTTGGATGCAGTGATGACTACAAGAGGAGGAGAGAGCTCCTGTCCTGTGCTGCCATGTAGCAGAGACAATCGAGTACCAGAAACAAGTCCTTCTGAAGTTTCTTTGGAGCAGTGGTCTCGATCATCATCCCCAGAAAATCTGCATTATTGTATTCGGTCTCATCTGCTCCTTTTTCATTTGGCTTCTCCCTCAGGATACCATAGGAGTTGACGATGAACTCACAGAAAGGAGGGTGCAGAGCTGCTTTGTACCCAAGCTGGCCCAACTTGTCCATAAGTTCTGTATACCTCTGACAGAGATGAAGCCGGTAGCCCTCATCCACCTTCCCCGTCACAGGGTGAGTACTCACCTGCAACACAGGAAGAAAGAGTTTTCACTTCCTTCTACTTTGGTATAAACTTGGTTATCATTTTTACCCCCCATCCATTAAGGCAAGTTTCCAATAAATGACTAAAAGTTTCCATGAGGCTTTTACTGGTGATGAGGGAGCTGCTGCAAGGCAGAGCTGTTTACCGGTCAGTCTACGTTCCTTCCCTCAGCTATGGTCACAAACTCTGAGCAGTGACTGAAAGAACGAGACTGAGGACACAATTGGTCAAAATAAGTTTACTCTACAGGTTAGCTGGACTCAGAGATGGTGTGAGAAGTTCAGTTATCCAGGACAGAGTAGAAGCACTGTTTGCCACATCGAAAGGAGCCAGTTGAGGTGGTAATCTGGTTATATGCCCCCCTGGACGCCCCTCTATGCTGATGTTCCAGACATGCCCAACTAGGCCTGTCGCAATAACAAATTTTGCTGGACAATTAATTGTCTTAGAAACTATTGCAATAAACGATAATATTGTTTGAAATTTGACAATAATTAGTAATTATTGTCAAATTCAAGAAGAAATGTTGGTTAATTTATGTATGTGGTACCTTTTTTGACCACTAGATGGTAGTATAAGACTGTTTGAACCAAAGGATGGATAATGAAGGAGTGAGAAACGTCTCTTTAAGAAAAATGAGAGGGAGGCCCCTTTTTTCGGTTCTCAAAATGCCGGACGCTCAGTACGGGGTTTGAGCTCTCTAGCATAGCATTTTTCAACAAAGCTTTTAATAACAAACAAAAAAAATCAGTAAACAAGTTCTCAGCTTCTTTTTGCAGAGGAAAACAACTTTTACACAAAGGCACAAGTTTCAACCGTGAATTTTGGAGCTTCAACAAGATGGAGGTTTTTTTCCTCCGAGGTCGGCCTGTTAGCTTAGCTCGTAGCTTAGCTGCTTTTAATGATCCACAAACTTGATTTTGGAAGGTTAAAACGGATTTTAGAGAAAAGAGGAAAAAGAGAAAGGGAGGGGTCAGTGAAGAGCACCGGAGTTGAGCCTTTTGTCAGCCAGTGTCTTCAGTAGAACGAGAGAGACACAAAGAAACGATAAAGCCGATAAATTCAACCTTTACTTAAACAGGTTAGTCCCATAATGAAAATGAGGTTGATAATTTTCATTTATCGTGCGATTAATTGATTTATTGTTTATTGCGACAGGCCTATGTCCAACTGCTAGGAGACCCGATACACACTGGAGAGCTATAGCCCCTTTCATAAGACAGCTCAGTCCGGGTTTGATGCGTGTTCAGTCCTCCAACGAGCATTCCGAAAAAACACGAAGGCGAATTGCCAAGTAAATTTTACTCGCCTCTGATGCGCCCCTCATCCGCCAGCGGAGGTAGTGTCAGGGGCGCATCCGAGCCGGGCAGAGCCACTTGTGAATGAAACCCACGGATCCGTGCTCAGAATACAGATGACATCAGTGTGCGACCGCAGGATTAATCAACAAGCAGATTTATTAACAAGGAAATATTGAAAATGACACGAAACAGCAACTTTAGTTTCGCTCTTTTTTTCCTCTCTCTCTCTCGCAACGGAGCTCTGTGTGTGTGTGTGTGTGTGCGCGATGGAGGGAGACGTCACGGAGCTGTAGATTTATTACTGAGGAAATATTAAAAATGACACGAAACAGCAACTTTAGTTTCACTCCCCCCCCCCTCTCCCTCTCTCTCTCTCTCTCTCTCTCAGCGGAGCTGTGTGTGCGCGCGCGCTGGAGGGAGTCAGTGCAGCTGTATTTATTACTGAGGAAATATTAAAAATGACACGAAACGACTACTTGTAAACGTCTGACGTTTGTCCCACAATAAATACGCCGCGGTCCAGTTCAGCTTCTGCTCCACGCCTCTTTTGGATCCGCGCTGCGGGTTCATTTCTGAACACGTTTATGTGAGCGGGACCTGCCCTCCTTCAACTGTGGTCTTATGAATGACCCGGGGAGGATTAAAGAAGGACTGGTCTGTGCGGCAATTGTGCAGATTTGACTTATGAAAGGGCACTCTCAGTTGACCTGGAGCACCTTGAAATCGTCCCAGAAGAGCTGGAAGACGTTGCTGTGGATGAGCCTCCCTGCTCACGCTTCTGCCCCCACGACCCGACTCCAAAACAAGAGGCAGATAATGGATCAATACAAGTCTCCATGAACAATCAACCAAACAAGTGATTACCGTACCTCCACAATTTTTTCTGGTATATTGATCACAGTGAAACCATAGAACCTCTTATGAGCCTGGAAGACATGAGACAGGATCCTCCTGTCCAACTGATAGGCAATCTCTCCCAGCAGTCTTGGTTGAGCTGCAAATGAATGATAAAAATTAGCACATAAAATAGAAAAAGCACTGGCAGCATGATTGTTGCTTATAAACTTGTTGTGACAGTGACACCTGCACCACAAAGGGGAGTATCCGTCTGGCAGTTGTGAAGCTCTGCTGCCTCGTCGGTGTCTCTGCGTGTAGAGCTTTGCAGGGAAGACTTGAAGTTGACGGGAGACGACGTTCGATGCTCACACCTGGTTTTGGTCTGCTGCAGCTCTCTCCTGAACTGTCGCTCGTCAGAAGAGTGTTGCCACAAATTTGATTGTTTTGTTCTGGAGGCTGAGGAGACCGGAAACAAATGGTTCTTTTTAATGATCAGAATCAAAAACCTCAAGTCACTGTTTTACAAAACAAAGAGACAAAGGTGACGTCTGACCGCGCCTCCTTTTTTCTCCTGCTTCCAAACACTTTATTAAGTCTATGATGACAGCGCTGCAGTGATTCTGCAAGTACATTTCAGAAACTTGCAGAAAAACTACTTGAATTCCATTAATACTTTTCTCTGCACTTGCTCTCACTCAATGCGGACACCTTTTCCTCTCCCTCCCATGTTCTCTCCTTCCTCCTGCTTTTTTTGCTCTCTGTCTGTGTCTCAGAGCTTCTGTGCACAACTTCTGAACAAAAAATACTATTATGGATCTGGTGAGCAATCAACAAAATATTTTCAAGAAAACGACAGAGCCCCGGAGAGTCCTCATGACACGTTGAGACTCACGCTGTAGGATACGTCATGGACCCATGGTGAGTGTGGGAGCTGATGTGTCTTCTGCTCTGTCTCAGGAGGATGTGAAGACATTTATATAATTGAATTTATGATAGCAGGGTTTCTGCTTTTTGGCATCGGCGAGTTCCTATGTTATGAGCTTTTGAGGAAGATATTGGCAGCATTTTCGGCCATGACAAAACTGCCAAGTCTGTGTGAAAATTTGGTTTGTGCTATGAGAAGTCAAAATCAGCTGATTTATGGTCTAAACCGTAAGATGGAAGTGATTTGTGAGCAGGGCCGGCCCAAGCCTCCATGGGGCCCTAAGCGAAATTTGGTTTGGGGCCCTCTATTTTTGCTAATAATGTGGATTACTGCAATCAACAGTCAGATGATCAGATCATTCACTGACCTAACATAAACCCATTGCAACTCTGACAGCCCTGGTTACATTATCCTTTGTGTATTTTGGTACTAAAAGTAACTAAAGGGAAAAAAAACCCCACCAGTATACAATGTATTTTACTGGAAAAATATTGTCTGGTTTATTAACTTTGGTTCCAAAGAACTGCAACAGTAATGTTCAAAATAATTTGGAGTGCAAGATCAACAACAAACTACAGATAAAAGAGAATGAACTTTCTGGTACAGATAAAATAACTTGGATGCATAAAAATTAATTAAATTGTGCAAAAACAGACAAAAGAAAATAAAAATATCAAGGAAATAAATAATGTAAATGAACAATGAAACCACGTAAAATGGTTTAAACAAAGAAATTTAAAGTTGAATAATTAGTTCTTAAAACTATGTAAATGTATGTAACAATTTACAAAAGCTGAACTTAAAAGATTAAATAGAATCACATGGAAATCATTACTAAAAAAATAAAATAAATAATAATCTGTTGCACTTAGGGGGCCCCCTAGTGGCCTTAGTTTGCTTATGCCTTGGGCCGGCCCTGTTTGTGAGAATCGCAGGCCACCTGCGGCTTCTAGGATTCACCAGCATGTTGGAGATGACCTTGAATGAGGCTCATTGGTGGAATGCCCACAAATCTGGCCATTTTGGATCTTGAAAGTACCATCAGGACTCGAGGCTGACAAGAAAGAAAAAAACAGTCTGCCTGAAGAAAATCAACAATTGTGGCTGATCTGAATCTTATTCACCAGTTTGGCCTCAAAAGGCCGACTATATCAAATTTCTCCTGGGACATGGGTAACTAAAGAAAAAGCTTTGCCTATATCGCAACCCACCCCCCCCTGGAGAATTTCGGTGCTTATCAGAACTGCCGGCTGACCAACATGTTATCAGGACTATGGGCTATCTGGTGGTGCTTTATGGACAAATCTCACCATCTTGACGTAAAATGTGTACGAAATGTGTTTATAAATGTGCTGCTGGTAGAGTTTTTTGATGTCTCAAATCATGTCCTGATAGGACAAGGTGTGAAGAGATCTTTTTTGTAATACCACTATCCATCCTCATGGCCTTTTACCTCTTTCTAAAAAAGTACTGTATTCTGATAAAGAATAAGAGGCCACGCTCCTCTAGCAGCAGCAACGTGCACTCCGCCCATATTTCGGACAACTGTACAAACATAATCTCACTATATCTCGGTACAATGATAATAAAGTTTATTCTGATTCTGATTGATAAAGCATACTATAATGAGAAACAGCATTTAAATTACAATCCATCCATTATTTTTACCCGCTTCTTCCTTTTTGAGCTGCGAGGGTCACTGGTGCCCATATTGGCTATCACTGTGTGAGAGGTGGGAGACACCCTGGACAAGTCTCCAGTCCATCACAGGGACACAGAGACAAATGAAGCAACCAACCACTCTCTCATTCACATCTAGGGACAATTTAGAGTTACCAATCAGCCTAACATGCAGGTTTTTGGTCTGTGGGAGGAAACTGGAGTACCAGGAGAAAACATGCATGCACAGAGAGAACATGCAACCTCCACCCAGAAAGGCGCCCGGCCGGAACTTGAACCTGCGACTTTCTTGCTGTGAGGCACCGTTCCACCCATAAAAATGACTATTTCTACACAATCCCAACCTTTTCTGCCTTGCTTACTGTTCTTAATTATCTTGGAACATGCTGTTCAACCAGTTGATTTAAAGAATAACAGACATAATGAAATTACATACTGTAAATGATTGTTCAGGCTGCTGGTTAATATACAGTATTATTTTACATTGTTAGTGTTTAGCGTATATCTTAGATCTTAGATCCTTGTATACTGTTTCTTTTTATACTTTATGTTCTTTTATTGCTATTTTTGTGTGTAACTGGGACCTCGAGTGCACAATTTCATTCCAGCTTATGTACCACATCTGATGTGAATGACAATAAAGAACTTTGAACCTTGATTGAAAAAAAAAAAACACAGTTGATAAAACAAATGAAAAAATAGCTCCCCAAGAAAATTTTGAATAAAGTATATATATCTATATATGTATATACCCTTTATTTTGTTTTTACGAACCACCAATCACAGGCTCGCAGTCCCCTGGGGATCTGGGGACACCAGTTTGAGAACCACTGATTTAACAGATTCAGTAGGATTAAAGATCAGCATTATAAGAGGATTATGTGTCATAGGTTTAAATGCAACAGTCATTATTAAATCTCAACTCAGTGCTTAAAATGTTACTTTATGTGTATTGACTTTTTATTTCCTCTTTAAAAGTCAGAGATAATAGTTGCTAGGAAACAGCCTGTGTCAGTATTCTTTTTTAAATTTAGCTGTTAAATTACTCAAAAAGTTTACATTTGATATTCCATGACTGTCAATATACTTGTACATTATGTTTTACCATAAGTCACATTGAAAGTTATTGATCAAATGAGTACAGAATGTCCCAGTGAATAAAAAATAAAGTGGCTGTCACCTACGGGTGGATGCATACGATACCTGTGAAATCAGCCAGGGTGTCGTTGTGGCTCAGCCGGGCTTTCAGGTCCGTGTTTTCTTTCAGCAGACTGTCCCTCAACTTCAGCTGATCGTTTTCCTGCATGAGCTGAACGATCTGGGCCAGTAAGGCCGCACCAGATGCTTCTCGGTTCATCCCGAGGCTCCTGGTGGTTACACAGCTGAGCTTCCAAAGACACCCAGAACCTTCTGAACACAGACAGGATTAAAAATTTGAAACCAAACAAAACCGTGTTCTGTTGCCGGAATGTTTATTAAAGTCATATTAACAACCATGAGGTTTGGAGAAAAAAATAAAATAAAAGCATGATGACAACAAAGTGAAAAAAATTAAAATAGTACTTTGACAGAAGGAGAAAAAACTAAACACAGGGATCACTTTTCATTAAAAATTATTATTTTTTGAACGGTGAACGATGAAAACGGCAAATGAAGCAAAACAGAAATGAACTGCCGCTCAGTCTCTCACATGTCTGATGATGATGGCGTAGAAGAAGATGTTAATGGAGAATGCACAGAGGATCATAACTTCAACCAGGTGCTCCTCTGGACACAGACCCAGCTCCTTCTTGTCGAGCAGAATCTGCTTTCACAGTCGGGAACTGCAACAAACATTCACAACACGTCAGACACTTTCTGTTCATTTTACCTTTTAATTTAATTCAGTTTATTTACGTAGCGCCAATTCACAACAGAAGTAATCTCAGGGCACTGAGCAGAAACATTCATATATAAAAAATAATAAGTTAACACTATTTATGTGAGGAGCAGACTGCTTTGAGTTGAACTCCATCACAGAACTCTCATCTTGACCAAGCATGAAGGCGACAGTGGAAAGAAAAAAAAAAACCTCATGATGAAGAAACCTTTAGCAGAAATAGGTTCAGGACAAGCGGTCATCTGCTTCGACCAGCTGGGTTTGAGGTGAACAGGAAACAATGGCAGGCCGAGAATCACATGTTAAGATAGAAATAGTATCAAATGAAAACTATTAAATTTTAACAATTCATTTAAGGAAACAAGGTCAATTTGTCTTCTCTAAAGGCTCCCACATACAGTACTCAGGTGTACTGTGTGTACTCTGTGAGCCGTGCGCACTGTCCTCACTGTCCGCAGATGGTTGAGACTTCAAACTCAAGCGTACACCCTGGTGGGCTGCAGCCCAGCTCCGCAGGCAATGGGGCGTTTACCTTTGGGACAAATTGAATTGCTTACATGCCTACTGGATTGATTGACAGGTCATACACAAAAAAAGAGAGCTGGCAGTCAAGGGTAGAAGCTGTTCCTCAGCCTAGTGGTTCTACACTTGATGCTCCTCAACCTCCTGCCTGAGGGAGTGGGGCAAAAAGTGTGTGTGCTGGGTGAGTGGGGTCCTTCATGATGCAGGTGGCTCTCTTCCTGCATCTGGAGGTGTAGATGTCTGTGATGGTGGGGAGACTGACTCCAACATCTTCTGTGCAGCCTTCACCACTCTCTGCAGAGCTTTTCTTTCTGCAGCTGTGCAGCCTCCATGCCACACGTTGATGCTGGAGCACAGGATGCTCTCCACTGCACACCTGTAGAAGGAGGTGAGGACTGAGCTACTCAGACCAGCTCGTCTCAGCCGTCTGAGGAAGTAGAGTCTCTGATGAGCTTTCTTGATCAGGCTGGTGGTGTTGTTTTCACCTAGTTTCTCTAGAAAACTTTTATTTTTTAAAATTTACAACTAAAATAGGTAACAGCAAATAATATATTTATAGAGAAAATAAATTAATATGATTTTTTTAAACGGTGTCTTGATTTGACTGTGTTCATAACTTCTTTTGTTTGATTTTAATTGCTTTTTGTTTAATTGTTGTTGTCTGTACTTTACGTTATCAGTCTAAAACAGCATCTTGAAACATCTTGAAAATGAGTCTTCAGGACTCAGTGAGACCAACCTGTATACATAAAGGTTAAATGAAACAAACAAACAAACAAAAAAAACAACAAGAACAAACAAACAATTGATTTAGTTATTATTCCACAAATTCTCAGGAACTTCAGACGTGGAACTTTCACATTTTTTACAGATGAGAACATGTTAAATTAACATGTGACATATGTGAAACATATAGTTTCACAACAAAAACAAACATAATTCTTCAAACCACTCGATGTTATTATGTTTTAGAAGAACACATGTAAATTATAATTTGGAGTAGCTATTTTACAAGGTAAAATATGAGTTTTTACACAGACGATGGCTGGTTTTGGAACAAAACAAAACAAAAAGTCCCAAACCAAAAGAACTTCACATGTAAAAACATAAAAAGTGACAAATGTGAAACACGTGTGAAACCTATACTGTTGAAATAAAGATCAAAGTTTCTCATAAACCACATGATCTTCCCATGTGGAAATGTCACAAGAAGTGAAAACATGTTAAAGTAACATGTGACATGAATTAATGTGAGACATGAACACTTTCAGCATGTTCATGTGATCACATCAAAGCATGTTAAACATTTTAATAAACTTCCCTCAGAGATTTGCAGTGATGTGATGGATGGAGCATCCAACACTTGTGTTGCATCTCCATCTGGTGGGGTTGACCTACAACTGCATGGAGTCATGCTTTATCAGACTCAAAATGATCAAATGGTACATTTCTGGATGTTTTCTTTAACTCGTTATTTTGAAGCAGCAATGCATTAGAGAGTCCACTATCTGCAAAATACCATATTAAAATTCCATTTCCTAAATAAAGCTTATGTTAATTATGCAATCAATACCTAAATCATCCAACCAGTCCCACCAAAGTTCAGAGGGGGAAAAAAAACTTTTGTTTGGTTAGACAAAAAAATCTGCATAATAGCCTATATGCCACGGACTTCCGTTCCAGCTCTTCCGCATTCATTACACATGCGGCGCACTTCCGGTTTGCAGTCAACACGGTGTTAGCGATGGCGTTCTTCACGAGATCTCTGCAGGACTTGCCGACAGTCACTGTTAATAATGTCTACAGAATAATTCAGACCTTCTCTAAAGCGCCCACATCTAAGAAGGATAAAGGATTTAAGCTTTGTGTCCAACTACATAAATAAATATGAAGGTAAGTCGGTATTTGTTTTCAGTTCACCAAACTGCCTCATGTAGGCTAACACAGCTAACATAGTTAGCCTCGCTAATCTGTTGAGTAAACGTGTTTTGTCTGTACAATGTTTTCTTATTAACACAAATGTTAGTTTCAAACAAGGAGGCAGGAGAAGTCAGTTAGGGCTGAGTGTTTACAGTCCATGAGGAAGAGAGCCAGAAGCCCCACTGTTTGAGTCAAAGCCACCTGACAGTTCAGTTTCAAACAAGGAGGCAGGAGATTTAGAGCAGATTTAGAAACAAAAGTTATTTTAATTCAAGTTTGTTTACAAAAGTTGAGCTGAAGTCAAACCTGTTAAATCACTGTTTGTAGCAGGCCTTAATAAGAGATGTTTTCTTTCACTGCACAGGACACGGCAGGTGTTGGTGATGATGAGGGAACCCCTGGTCCATCCTAGATGTTTGTGAGACGTGGGAAGACACCACCGCTACAGCTCAAACATGAGGGAAGCAGTGAGGAGCTGAGATTGGATCTACAATACAATATTGTATATACACAATACACTAAGATCACCTTCCTGAAGTTTTGCGGTATAGCAATTTTGTCCCCGACCATAACAATGTCTCTGTGTATGCTGATATTATGTCGCATTGGCCAGTAGCTGTGGAGGGATCTATCCAAGCTTTTCATTTGGGTGGGCCAGCCATTCATGTGTTTTTCACACACAGCTTGTAACACACTGTCTGCTGCAGTTGCCTCTTTAGCTGGTTGAGTGTGTCCTCACTTAAGGCATCTGTGGCTTCTATGGCATACACAACTCTCTCCTCACAGGGATTCTCATCAACATGGTTGTTGTTGTTGTTTGTTATGGCTCGTGAGAGAGCATCAGCAATGTACATGTGTTTACCAGGTGTGTAAGTAACAGTGAGATCATACCTCTGTAGCTGGAGGAGCATTCCTTGCAACCTTGCTGGTGCTTTGCAAAGTGGTTTACGTACGATCACTTCAAGAGGTTTATGATCAGACTGGACCGTCACTGGTCTCCCGTAAACATATTGGTGAAATCTTTTGGTGGCGAACACAATGGCCAGCAGCTCTTTTTCTATTTGTGCGTATCTCTTTTCAGTGTCTGTAAGTGCTCGTGATGCGTAGCACACAGGGTGACCTTCTTGTAGCAGACACGCTCCCAGTCCATCTTTTGAAGAGTCTGCTTGCAGTGTTAGTGGTTTTTTGAGGTCATAGAATCTCAGAACTGGTGCTTGTGTGAGGGCAGCTTTGAGTGTCTGTAGCGCCTCACTGTGGTGTGGCTGCCACTGCCACACAGTGTCCTTTTTGAGTAGTTGCCTTAGGGGTGCAGTGAGTGATGCCTCATTTGATATGTACTGTGCTAAAAACTTTGTCATCCCTAGTAAGCGCTGAAGACTTTGTTTGTCCTCTGGGGTGGGCATGTCCACTATGGCTTTGATCTTTGTGTCATCGGCTTTCTGGCCTGCTGCTGTGATGACGTGCCCCATATATTTCACAGTGTTCACTTTGAATTGGATCTTGTCCTTATTAAATTTCACATTTGCTGCTTTTGCTCTCTCCATAACTTTCTGTATGATCTCATCATGTTCGCGCTCTGTTTCCGCTGCAATGATCATGTCATCAGCTATGATGAACACGCCAGGAATGTCCCCAAATGTTTCGCAGTTCTTTTGCTGAAACACCTCACTTGCAGACTTGATTCCAAATGGCAGACGGAGGAAGCGATACCTTCCCCATGGTGTGTTGAATGTGCATAGTTTTGAGGATGACTCATCTAATTTAATCTGCCAGTATCCATCTTTTTCATCTAGAATGGTGAAGACAGATTTTCCAGCAAGCCTGCTGCGGACATCCTCAGGTGTGGGAATGGAGTAATGCTGACGTTTGATTGCTCGATTCAGGTCACAAGGGTCCAAACACACCCTTAGTGTACCATTTTTCTTCTTTGTAACAACCAGACTGTTCACCCATTCTGTGGGCTCATTGACAGGAGTTATCACTTCTCTGTTCTTTAAGTCAGTTATTGTCTTTTTAAGTGAGTCCAATATGGAGAGAGGCACATTTCTGCATGCATGAATAACAGGTGTAACATTTGGATCTATGTGTATGTGGTGAACTCCAGGGAACTCACCTAAACCTGTGAACACCTCAGCATGTTTCTCCACCAGCTCTTCTTTGGTGTCTGGTGATTTATTCATCTTTAGTGGCGTTGCTCCGATCGTGTTGATTCGCTTCACCAGTTGTAGCTCCTCGCAGGCTTGACCCCCCAGGATCGCTTTATCTGCTTGGCTGGATACAAGGAAGTGGAGCACGGCACTGCCTTTGTTAGTTTTACATTCAAGAGAAGCAAGTCCATCTGCATGTATACGAGTACCACCAAAAGCTACTAACACAGTTTTTGTGGGTTGTAGTTGAATGGGACCTGGCAGTTTGTGGTATATGTGCATAGGGAGCACATTTGCTTCTGCTCCTGTATCAAGCTTGAACGTGATGGGCACATTTCTTATTGTAGCTGTTTCTGTCCAACTTTCTGCCTCATTGTTGTCCCTCTGTACAATTCCTATGTACAGAGTGTCCATATCAGCCTCTAAATTATTCACAGTCTTTGTTTTATAATAGGTGTTGATTTTTCCAGTGTTTGATCTGCACACCTTTGAGAAGTGGTTATTTTTTCCACATTTGTGACATGTTGCCCCATATGCTGGACATTGTCTAGGCTCATGTTTGTTTCCACATTTTGTACAAACTGCTTGCTTGTTACTGGTTTTATTTTTGCTTTGTCCCCATTTTATGTGTCCAGATGTTTTCTTTAATGCATCTACTGTTGCTTCCTGGACTATAGGAGGTGAGTGCATGGCTTGGATTTGTGTTTTAGCCACTTCTACAGACCTGCAAATTTCAATGGCCTTATTCAGAGTGAGCTCTTTGTCACGCAGTAATCTCTCCTTCAGATGAATGTCATTTATGCTGAACACCAGCTTATCTCTAATCATATCATCCACAATTTGGCCAAACTCACAGTCTTTGCTTTTTTGACGCAGTTCTGTGACATACTTGTCCACTGTTATTCCTGTAGACATCGGATGTGACCAAAACTGATGGCGTTCAAAAACAACATTCTTCTGCGGGCTACAGTAGATTTTGAATGCTTTTAGGACCTCATCTACTGTGAGTGCGTCTCCGGCTGGTGTAATGGTGAGCGTGTTGTACACTTCTAATGCCTCCTCGCCGATAGTGTGAAGAAGAATGGCTATTTTAACCTCTTCATCTTTCTCGGACGCACCTGTAGCTGTCATGTAGAGATGAAATCGCTGTTCCCATCTGCGCCATGCCTCAGACAAATTGCCGGTGAGTATGAGCGGCGACGGTGGCTTGAACTGCTCCATGCTAATGCTATGTTAGCTTTGGCGCTAATCTTTTTATAGCTCACTTGCACCGTCGTTTCTGTTCACTGACTCGGCAGCCAAACTTCTGACACCATGTTGTAGCTTTATGCTTTCTGTTAATCTGGTATAGCTGTGGGTTATAGTCAAGCAGCTTATATTATAAGGCTGAGACCACGGAGCTCAGGTCCAACAACGTGTTTATTCTTCTTCTACAGCCTGGAACACAACAACACATAAATGCACGGTTGCGCCCCTAGTGTTCACAGTCTTAACAGCATGTATTGCTTTCTCTACAATACACCACAACGACGCAGTTCTGTTCCTACGCCCGTTCGTAAGACGGAAATCGTCGTAAGTCGGAAAAAACGTCCAAACGGCACTTCATACATGCACCTCATACGTCCAAACGGCCACTCATACATACAGCACTGTATTTTTACCAAGCACTTCGCCTATCCTAACACATTACCCTACATAATTATCAAAAAACACATACATTTAAAGCCATAATGAAGGGAAAAAAATAAGAGTTAATTTCTTACTGGGAGCTGGTGAGCTTCCTGCAGCTTTACAGCGTTTACAGCAACGTCAGTTAGCATGTTAGCTCGTTGCTCAGCTGTCCTTTCGCTCAAAACAAGAAGGTCTCCTGTATTTCCAAGTGCGGTCCAGCAGTCCAGAGTTAGCATATTTAGCATATTAGCCCCTCCTGACCTCCTCCTCTGCTCCGTTCTGCCTGAGGACTCAAGTTTCCAGCACATATAAAGTTCCCCCTCCCTCCCTCCTGTAAGTTTCGTTTCTCCTGTAAGTTTTGTTTCGGTACCGTACTTTCTGGTGTAAAGGCGCATAAACCACGTAACTTGAAACAATGCTTTTCAATGGGAGGCATTCGTAAAGTCGAAACGTCGTAAGTCGAGACCGTCGTAACCCGGGGACTACCTGTATACAGTATTTGTCTCATTTGTAGGTGATATTGTTCTAAATGAGCCACCTGCTTAACACTTAGTGCACAAATTAAATCTGTATTAAACTTCCTACAGCATTCCCCTAGTACCCCTCTAAGCATTTTGTGGTTAAGATTTTAAAGTGCACGCCTGACACTAGGGGACCCTCAGCAAAATCTGTACACTGCTCAGTTCATATTATGAGTCCAGTTAGGACTCCCTTAAACTGAAAAAGGGAAGCAGACTAAGGAACCCATATCAGATCCAATCTGGGGAAGGATCTTTAAGAACGTTCAATCATCTTCAATCTGTCTGAGACACGCTGTGATCCAATTCAAGGTAGTGCACAGGTTGCACTGCTCTAAAGTCAAGCTGTCCAAGATCAAAGCCAACCTGGACCCCGCATGCAATCTTTACAAACAAACTCTCTTGCATACATTCTGGACCTGTCCCAAACTTCAGACTTTTTCCACTGGTGTGATAGTATATGTTTTGGTAAATGTCTATTTTTGAGTTATAGCCCCCCCTGGAGAAAATTCCACCAGCCGCCACTGGAATTAAACTAGGGTTTTACGCTGCTGCCCGAGTCCCTGCAGATTTTCTGGTCTTCTGGTGTGCTGGACCAGAGCACTATGGTTTTATTTTATTTTTTTAGAACGTTTTATTAACATATAAACACAGAATATGCAGCGGCAGCGAGAGAAAATGCAGCAGGAGGCGGAGCAGATGCCAAGTTCAACAGACCACGGGGGAGCAGCCATATATGGCTCTGAGGGGGAGGGAGCAGAATGCTTTTCCCTGTTCAAAATTTTTCTAAGATCCAATGGTTTTGTTCCTCAGCAGAGGCCACGCCTCCAGCAAGAATCGGTTCTCTATGGAGAAAGTCCAGACCCTAGTACGAAGCGAAGTGAAGGACAAGGGTCTGGTTTTAACCAGGCTAGGGTTTTCTGGGTAAATAATAGAAATTAAACTTAAATAACGAAAATGAAATAAAGATATGGCAACTGATAAAATGTTAAATTCAAAACAATTATTTTGTTACATTCAAAAATAAAAACATTGGTGACATATATTAGTACTTTAATGTTAAGGCTAAAGTATGGCTAAAGTACTTTTAATAAAAACAGTCTTACACAAGTCCTGTTTTACATGTGGTAAATCGACTAGTATCTCAATTTCTAATATTAAAGCACGTGTTTGCATCCTAATAAAGTATGATCAAGATTTAAAAAATGTGTGTTTCACTGAATCTTATACTAAAAACAAAAATAATTTATTTAAACTTTTTTTTAAATTATTTTACCAAAGCAAAGCTTACAGTATGTCCTTTTTCATTTATTTTATATAAATTCAGATGCATAAAAATGCACTTTACTTCCTGCAGCAACTTGCATCAAGTTTGTTAAAAATGTAAACATTTCAGGTGGAATTCAGAGGATGCATGAGTGGAAGTTAAAATGAAGGCTAACAGGCTAAACAGATACTAACACCATATATCCCTTTTTTTGTTTTTTATTTACACATTTAAAACTTTGTCCAGAGAAATGGTTAAAACTAACCTTCACCGCTATATTTACATATAAATGTTTATGTTTTATTTAGTCAGAGCTTCAAAGGGCCATCTGTGGCCCTAGAGCCGCAGGTTGCAGACCCCTGGTGTAAATGAACAGCGACAATGTTTAAATAATCACATTTACATATCTCAAAACATTTTTAAATCTGAATATTTTAGGACTTTATTAGAAGTTTATCACAGAGACACTTTTTTTTCATCATGCCAAACAGTTTAACAAACCTCAAAACTTATTTTGTGCACAAACAGTGTCTCCTTGTTAGCTGAAATCTTGGCACACAGTGCTGCAGTGGGTTACCTGAACTCATTTGACTTTTCAGGAACTGGTCATGTGCTGTAACCAGTTCACAGCGCTGCCATTTTGACTTTTCTGACCTCCACTTGTCCAGTTTCCTAAACTTTATTTACAACTACTGCACATCTTTTTGAGACATATCAAGTTAGCTAATAGCATGTTTGCACATTCTGTTAGCAGACTTTGATAATTCAGATAATAATTAAGAGTCTAGGTTCTTCTTTATGAATTAAAAAGCAGAGGGCGATTCAGACATCTTGAAGCAGGACGTCAGCACCTCTCCACCAGACGAAGTGGGTTTGTTGACCGACATCAGCCGCTGTGACACTGAAACACAGCTGCTGCTACATCTGGATGAGCCGACGTTGAGAGTAAAATCAGAGAACAGCGCTGGAGGTTCCTCGGGCAAAGAAGGAGGCTCCTTTATCGTGGACTTTGTACTGGAAGAGTTCATTCTGGGTGTGCTGCCCTTCACATCGTCTCCTCCAACTGACCTCCACCTGAAAAACAAGGAGCAGAACTAGTTATACAATGTTAACGTTTATATAGAAATAAAAAATATAAAGAAATGCTTGAATCGACAACAACTTAATGAATTTGTCATTTTATGTAAAGGAAAACAAAGAAAATAACATTAGATGAAAACCTAACGCTACAGTTTGTTACAACAGCTGCACAATTGAAGTGATAACTATAAAATAACAGATGATACACACTTTACTGTGCAGATGAAACACACTCTTGTTTGTGTTCGTTCATTGAGTTAAATAAGACGACTACAGGGCACGTGACGTGATTCACTGGAGGGACGGGAGCCATAACCAGAGGGAAAAATCCTGTCTCATTTCACAAGTACGCAGATTTTATCTCGTTTATCTCAACGTGAATGTAATCCGACCATAATTCACGCAAACAGTCTAGCCGATTAAAATTAGCCTATAGCGATGATGTAATCACTGTTATTGAATCGGCTCGTAGATATTAGCTTGTGGCACGTTCTGTGCTGAATCGTGCTACAGTTTAGCACAAATTCTTCAATTTTAAAATCTGGTATGTAATATTTTATTCATGTAATTTTTACACAGTGTAAAATAATATTATATACAGTATTTGACTATTTTCAGGTTTCCGATACACAAACCTGACATGTTGAGAAGATGGTTAGCCAATATATCAGTAGAGATAAGTTTCATCCTTCAACAAATCACAGGGTCTGGTGTGAACGTTTTCTAAGTGTCGACTAAGAACAGGTAAATAATAACAAATAGGGCTGGGCCATATCATATCGTTCCCGGTAATACCGGTAAAAAAAGCTTGCCCGGGCAAAAAAGTTATATCATGATATGCTAATTTCATGACGTAATACGTCAGGGCGCCCCGCCCCCTTAACAACCGAGCACTTCAAACGACCAAACCGAACTGCGCACCTCCCCTCCACCAGTCTGTACTGGTGTAACGCTAGCTAAAATGCTAAAAACAAACAACGCGCGTCGCTTCTCTCCCCCTGCTCTAAAATGCAGGTACAGAGTGACAGCTCATGTCTCCCCCACCCTCCCCCACCCCGCTCTGAGCAGTCGGTGCTGCGTCTCCCTCGCGTCCCAGCTTCTCTTCCCCTGCTCTAAACTGTCGGTACAAACACGCACGGGTCGGACCAAGAGGCAGATCAGTCAGATAAATGAATCATTCCTGCATGAATAGATGAAGCTGAAACACCAACAAGCTTCAGGGTCAGCTGATCACCTTGTTACAAGTTCTGGAAGTTATACCTCATTTAAAGGCAACATATATTTTGTTGTAGGTTACATTTATGCTCAACAGATCTTAGGATTCATTTGATTTACCTTTTAGGAAACTACACATGCACTTTAGTTTTTGTGGTGGATTTTGTTGATCTATATTTTGTACAGACTTTTTCAATCTAAATAACAGATCATTTTTATTTTTATACTTGGAGACTGAATACTTTATTTCAGTAAAATTACCCCTTGTTGTTTTTTAAAAATTTTATATAATACGCAAAGCAACATGTTAAGTTAATTTTGTCAAATAAATTTGATTTCTGTTTGTTTTTTTGTTATATCACAAAATTTATCGTTATCGTGATAATGCTCTGAAATATCACAATATAATGTTTGAGCCATATCGCCCACCCCTAATAACAAATAGTACACGTTTTTCCAGCACTGTTACGCAATATATGTAACTTCTGAGTTGTGTGTTACTTACTGACATATATATATGACCATATCTTTCATAAGTAATCATGATCTAAACCAGATCCAGTGTTACTTACTGACTTTGGATCTGGTTTAGATCATGATTACTTATGAAAGATATCCTTATATATCATCTAGCAGTTTTACACGATCGTTGAATGAAATTAACATTAACAATTCTATTAATTTATTGTAAAAATGTTACAAATCATTTGTGACAGAGCCAGATGGGTTTGCTGTCAATCAAATAGTTGAGTTGTCGGCTGTGAGCTGCTGCCGTCTTTAATCCTCCACAGATGTGAGCAGTGGACGGGACAGGGAGCAGTGGACGGGACAGTGAGCAGTGGACGAGACAGTGAGCAGTGGACGGGACAGGGAGCGGACGTCTAGTTGTCTCATTTAACTGTAAGGTTCAGTTTTAAAACATTAATAGTGTTTATTTAAAGTAAAAACAAATTGAACAATTGGTCCCACACCTGTCCGTGTATGTCTTTGCAGTAGCCGGTGGGGAGACCCTGAACGTGGAGAGCGAGGCTACACTGGTGGGACAGACCTTTCAGGAGCCACTCTGAACCTTCATCTCCATCCTCCTCTTCGTCCCCACTGCAGCGTACCAGCATCACCACATTCCCCTGTGGTTACAATCAGTCCGTTAAAGAAGTTACTTTGATTATTGAGATACATTTTGAACAAAAGGCAGTTGCTGAAAGTCAAACCTGGAGTTGAGAGCAGACGGTGGCTCTGCAGTAGTGGCTGAAGTCCAGCACGGCTCCGGTGCTGACCCCCAGGCTCAGCAGTACGCTGAGGTCGTCCACCAGCAGCACAGGTGGTCCCCACTCCTCTGCCCCGTCCGAACCAGTCAGACTGGATCGAACAAACTCATAAAGACTCCGCAGGCCGACGGCAGGATCCCTGACAGTAAAGAGAGGGGAATAATCCAAAATTAAACATCGGGTTCTCTTTACAATGTAACGATAAGAAACCGGTATATGTGTCTGGACCTGAGGAAGCCCATGGCTCGAGTCTTGGAGTTGTTTTCATGTGGAACCAGAATTGACAGGGACTCATTTAGTCCTTCAAGAAATACCAGCTGGCCTTTCTCCTTTGCTTCGGTTAAACTGACACCCTGAAAACACACAAATTAAATACAGGTAGTCCTCGACTTACGACGGCCTCGACTTACGACGTTTCGCGGTTACGAACGCCCTCCCATTGAAAAGCATTGTTCGAGTTACGCAGTTTATGCGCCTTTACACCAAAAAATACGGTACAGAAACTCAGCGGAAATTTACAAGAGTGAGTGGGGAGAGTAGCTGACGCAGTCAGTGGAAACTTACAGGAGACCTCATTGTTTGGACAGGCAGACCGGAGCAGAGGAGGTTAGGAGGGGCTAATATGCTAACAGACCTTACTGTAAAACTCTGGACCGCGCGTGGAAAAGTACAGGAGACCTTTGGAGCTGAGGTTTACGAGGCAGAGAGGCTACAGCTGAGCAATGAGCTAACAGACCTTGCTGTAAACGCTGTGGACCGCGTGAAGCTGCAGAGCTCGGAGGTGCACGAGCTAACATGCTAACAGACAGAGGAACAATTCACCAGCTCCCAGTAAGAAATTAACTATTTTTTCCTTCATTATGGCTCCAAATGTACTGTATGTGTTTTTTGATCATTATGTAGGGTACTGTGTTAGGATAGGCAAAGTGCTTGGTAACTGTACAATACCATACATGTATGCGTATATGGGGCGGCCAGTGTGTATGTGTTTTCCGACTTACGTCGAAAATCGAGTTAAAGTGCGACTAAACCCAAAATTAACTTTTTTTAGCTGATAAACTCCCTAGAATGTGTTTGAAATATTATCTAGCACTATGGCTGTGTTTATTTTCACATAATTGTGCATATCTGTGTAAATTGGCAATATTTGGCAATATTTGGTCTAAAACTGTGTTTACGGTAGTCCTTTGGGTTGAACAGAGGTTATTGCACCTTAATTTTCATATTGGTCAGGACTGTTCACTCTGATGTGTCTTGTACACTCTGATGTCACAAAGGTGGTTCAAGCAGAGCCAATCCCCTGCAGAGATGAGAAGTGCATACCTTATATGGAAGTGCTGCATTTCACTCCTGACAAGCGGTTTTATTTTTATTTTCATTTTCATTTTTTTAGGCCTTTGGTTTTGGATGGAATGGGTGGAATAGATAAATACATCTACATGTTTATTCTTTGTTGTTGCTTGGTGTATGTTGTTGGCTAGAGGTTTAATTTGTTTTAGGTTGTTGCAGGTGGAGGCGTGAACAAAAGCACAACTCTACCTCCACCCCTCCTTGTCTCTCGACACGCCCATTTTCAGGGAGATTTTGGAAGGAGGAGTTACGAGTTGCTCTTTAAGAACGGGCGTGAGAACGGAACTCGTTCGTAAGTCGGGGACTACCTGTATTACAAAATACACCACGTTATAATGTTTACTTACACAAAAGCAAAGATCAAGGTACTCACCAGTCTTTGACTGACTGCACTGTAGTGGCAAAAGGACTGCACCAGACCCAGAAAACACACTCTGCAGCGGGCTGACACACACACCAGAGGTCAGTTATAACCTTAACATGGTCTCAACTTCTCTGGGTGCTGACAGGTGGAACATTAACTCACCTCGCAGGTAGAAAGACAGGAAGTGGTTAATGAGAAAAGAGGCGTCACTCCGTCGGTCAGAAACCAGAACAAATTCTCCCTGGTGTCAAAACAACGAATGACTTTGCTTTTAATGTCAAAGAAAATCGCATTAGCTTACTGCAGACACAAAACAAACCTTCATATGATATTATGGCATCACGTAACAGTGACGTCAGTGAGTTCCTACCTGCGTGAAGCTGTCGGGAGAGGCGTTCAGGATGCTGTTGAGCTCTGTAAACATGCTGCTAACACACCTGGCTAAGCTAGCTAATCATAAACAACACAGATAAAACTTTTCTGTATCAATTAATGCAAAAAATGCGTCTAGAAAATAATACTGTAATACATAAAGCTCAGTTTGGCGCATTCGTAACTTAAACGTGACGGAAACTTATGAATTTAAAATGGCAAAAACTTAATTCAAGCTAACGCGGCTAACTGTATGATGGAGTGACGTCAGCGATCGGGTGAACGAAGATATGTCTATGTGGAAGATGTCTCACTTCAGACCGTTTGTCACAATCAAACAAATACTGTACCGTGATGCATGTCTAAAAAAGAGATCATGGGATACATTTAACTAATTTTGTCATCCAAGAGATTAAATTTGGTGTCTTTATTAATGATAATAACATTGACTATGGTATAAATAATGTTCTGCTGTTAGCCAAACATTATATACACAAGTGTCGCTTCAATAAAACTGTCCCTAATTTCACACACTGGAAGAATGAGTTAAAGTTGTTTTATAAGTCTTTGTGTTGGGTGAAGTCAAAATGCTTTTGTCATCCTTTTTGAAAACATTTGATGTGTAACGTATGCCCTGTCCTTTATGTTATAAATACATATGCCCCCTTACGTAGGTTTATTTTTAATTTTTTATTCTTGTTAGCTTTTTGTTTGAACAGTTTTATTTACTTGATCCTGTATTCTTCTTGTTTGGCTTGATTTGTTATCTAAATGTAACCTTGTTAAGATGTAATGTGAACACATTGTTTATTTTATGGTATCGTTTTTGTATGATGTTGGTAAAATTCAATAAAAAAATGACTAAAAAGGTTAAATCTGGTCCTCTGGACATTAATTAATAAATAAAATTCAAAATAGAAACATTTCATCATTAGACTTCTTCAATGGCTGTATTCAGCTCAGTCTTAGCTGAATTCAGCACCTCAGATTGAAGAAGTCTTTTGGATGAAAGAAACGTTTCTCTCTCTCTTTTTTTTACTTCTTTGAATGTCCAGAGGATTGAACTTTCTTAGATTTTTCTACCTGGATTATTAATAATCCAGGTAGAATCAAATAAAGTAGCGGATTGCGCGTCTGTGGGTGGCATCACTATGTCTAAGGTCAAAATAAAATAAAAAACATTGTAATAATTTTACACTTTCAGGTGTTAATTTAATACAATCTGAATAGTTTGCATTTGTTACAGTTCACTAAACTAGATTTTGATTATTTTCTAATTACATTTTTGAGACGAATAAATGTGCAATTTTCAATCAAAACTTCTTCTTCTTTCGGCTTTTCCCTTTTCAGGGGTCGCCACAGCGAGTCATCCTCCTCCACCTCACTCTGTCCTCTGCATCCTCTGTCCTCACTCCAACTACCTTCATGTCCTCTCTAACTGCATCCATATATCTCCTCTTTGTCTTTTTCCTGGCAGCTGCATTTCTAACATCCTTCTACCAATATACCCACTGTCCCTCCTCTGGACATGTCCAAACCATCTCAGTCTGGCCTCCCTAACTTTATCTCCCAGTTGTTCAACATGTGCTGTACCTCTGATGATCTCATTCCTGATCTTATCCATCCTTGTCACTCCTAAGGAGAACCTCAGCATCTTCATTTCTGCTACTTCCAGTTCTTTCTCCTGTCTTTTTGTCAATGACACTGTCTCCAGACCATACAACATAGCTGGTCTCACCACTGTCTTGTAAACTTTTCCTTTGACCTTTGCTGACACCTTTTTGTCACAAATCACTCCTGAAACTTTTCTCCATCCACTCCATCCTGCCTGGACTCTCTTCTTCACCTCTTTACCACATTCCCCATTTTCCTGGACAGTGGACCCCAAGTACTTGAAGTCCTGCACCTTTGTGACCTCTGCTCCTTGTAGCCTCACTGTTCCACTGGCCTCCCTCTCATTCACACACATGTACTCTGTCTTACTACAGCTGACTTTCATTCCTCTTCTTTCAAGTGCATACCTCCACCTCTCCAAGTTCTCTTCCACCTGTTCCCTAGATCACAATGTCATCTGCAAACATCATAGTCCATGGGGATTCCTGCCTGACCTCATCTGTTAGTCGGTCCATCACCAGAGCAAACAAGAAGGGGCTCAGAGCCGATCCTTGATGAGCTCCCACCTCCACCTTGAAGCTATCTGTCACTCCTACAGCACATCACTGTCCTGCTGTTCATATGTCCTGTACCAGTCTAACATAGGCTACTTCTCTGCCACTCCAGATTTCCTCATGCAATTTTCAAAACAACATTCATAATTGATTTTGTTGATTACCCTACACAAAATTGCATTCAACTTAATGTGAAATCTACAGAACATCTGTAAACTTAACTACCGGTATAATTTCTGAGCTGATTTGTGAAAGCGAATAGTAAATTAAGCAGATTATTATTTTCTTCTTGGCATATACTGTAATATTAATTAATTTATTCAACCTTTATACAGGTTAGTCTCAATATATATTAAAAAGCAGACTACCTGTATCCTTTTTGGGTTTATTTAGATCACTTCCGGGTCGCGGTGTAGCAGTGACTTGATGATAAAATTGCGTTTTGTTGTTTCTGTTGTTTTGTGATGATTTTCTCGTTTTAAAAATGGTTCAGATCAACAGCAGAGTGGTGACTGTTTATTTTACTAGACGATCTTTGTCTGTATGTTTCTTCTTCTTTATTTCGTCTCATTGGTTCAATTTGCGGGCAGCGCCACTTGCTGGTTTAAGGAGTTACAGCAGCAGTATTAAAGTTCAGTCAGTAGATGGCAGTGTGTAGCTTTAAATGCCTCATTTTGACTTCATTAAACTTTGAAGATCATCTGTTTTTTTGTTTGTTTTGAATGCAAATGTTGATTATGGTCATATAGGTAATTTTTAATTTAGTTCACGATTAAAAAATGATTTGAAAAGGTTTTGCCAAGTAAATTTATTGCCAACATTTAGCAAAAATAGAAAAACAAAATAAAAATCACACAAGCTGTAAAAATGAAAATAGATTGCATTTTTTTTGTTTCTTTCCAACCTCTAACTTTTATTCCAATAAACTCCTAGAGATCTCTGAGCACCTAAATTCATATGAGACTGGAGCTGACAGGGGATGGAGCCAAAACAATAAGTTATAAATCCTGTGAGGGGAAAAATACATGTAAAGGCTGTCTCAATGTGGCCTTTCACAATAAAACACCTTCATAATAATAAAAATAATATCTAAAAAACTAAGCCTGGTCCTCTGGACATTCAAAAAACAGAGGACCAGACTTAGCTTTTTTTTTTTTTTTTTTGATTTTTCTACCTGGATAATTGAGCATGCATCAGGGTAATAAAAATAATACAAAATAAATCTGTAAAATACAATATCACCACTGTTCATCTGTAAATTACATTCAGACATGTTGTATTCCCACGTCACATATACGGTAAATAGAATGAAAAGTTTTGTAAAATGTTAAAACTGAGAGTGAATGCAGCTAATTTGCACACAAAAGAAGAAGAAGCAGACAAATGAACATACCAGCACATGCACTAGAGATTTTATTGTCAATAACAAACGAGACAGTGGCAAAAATGTATTTTTTATATAAGTTGTTGCAAAAACTTATTGTAGAAGTGAGAAGACAGTTGTTATATGTGAGCATTAGAATGTGTTTGTGTTAAAACCATCCACATCCGTTCTGTTCATTCAAAGGGAGTTAGCTGCTTGTTGAAGCAAAAAGAAAGGATGATCTTTGTTAATTGTTCAAAAGCTCTGTTCAGTTGAATTTGAGAAAATACAGATTAAAAGTAGTTGGTTGGGGTGAGTGATGCCTTCAGCTGCCTGTGGCAGTGTTTAATGTTTCCCTGCATTTAAGAATAAGCAGAAAAATCCCATTAAAGGGTACGAATGCAGAGATTTCTTGCAGGTGGGACAACAACACTGACCCCAGTGCAGCTGCATCATGTTCATGGAAAAGTGTCAAAGCACAGAAGTCCACAGTTTCAGTTCTTGTCATAAAATCCAACAAACAAAAGCAAGACGCTCAGTTATAGAGACACGTTGATGATCAGCCAGGACGGGGACACCAACTGTTTGTCAGAGAGCGTGGGGGTGTACTGTCCAGGGCTTGGGCTGTGAGCGAATACTTACCGGGCTGCAGGTGGGACAAGGAGGAGAAGGTAGGTCACAATCATCCTCCCACCTTAAAACCCGTCCCTTGGTTCTGCTGGGACCATTACTGACAGTTTTGACGCTTTCCCCGTTTGGGACTTGGGTTTTGGTTTGGGGTGTCCTGTAGAGGTAGACGTCGTATTGTGCAGCAGGTCTTCTGGAAGATTTCAGCTTGGCCTTTTTGTTGAGGCAGAGCTCCACGTCAATCGTCACCTGAGGGCCGTGCAAAAGTCAAAATGCAACAACAGAAAAATTTGTTTTGCACACGACAGATGAATAATGACGTTTCTAAACAAATTATGTATACTGCTTCTTTTTTGTCTGTGATGCTTTTAGCTTTTTTAAGCAAATCATTGTGAAACTATGGAAGCCCATTTCCGCCAGTATATTAAAAAAAAAGCAAAAATCATCTCAAAATTTTGAGATACCATCTCATTATTTAGAGATACTATGTCAAAATTTTGAGATACTATGTCAAAATTATGAGATCTCAAATTTTTGACATAGTATCTCAAAATTTTGATATACTATCTCAAAAATTTGAGATACTATGTCAAAGATAGTGTTTCAAAATTTTGAGATAAAATTTTGACATAGTATCTCAAATTTTTGAGATAGTATCTCAAAATAATGAGATACTATCTCAAAATTTTGAGATACTATGTCAAAATTTTGAGATACTGTGTCAAAATTTTGAGATAAAATTTTGACATAGTATCTCAAAATAATGAGATGGTATCTCAAAATAAAGAGATACTATCTTAAAATTTTTGACATAGTATCTCATTATTTTGAGATACTATCTCATTATTTTGAGGTACTATGTCAAAGATAGTATCTCGAAATTTTAAATTTTTACATAGTATCTCAAAATTTTGAGATAGTATCTCAAAATAATGAGATACTATCTTAAAATTTTGACATAGTATCTCATTATTTTGAGATACTATCTCATTATTTTGAGGTACTATGTCAAAATTTTGAGATACTATGTCAAAATTTTGAGATACAATTTTGACATAGTATCTCAAAATTTTGACATAGTACCTCAAAATAATGAGATAGTATCTCAAAATAATGAGATACTATGTCAAAATTTTAAGATAGTATCTCAAAATTTTTAGATAATTTTTACTATTTTTTTAATAGACTGGCAGAAATGGGCTTCCATATCAACCACAGCTACACGTTGCAGCAAACGTTTAATTCAAGTTTGACCTGTTATTTGCTGCAGCAAAAGTTAATATTACCACATCTGTGACCAACTTAAAACGTAAAAATCTATAGGGTCAACATAAAAAGCAGCTCATGATTTCTTTATTCAACGTTTTAGTTTTTTAGAAAAGAATAATCCTGGTTAGTTTTAAACACAGAACTGGAGGAAGTGTCCTGAGTCAAATATATGTTTCACAAAATAAAGTGTTAAATGTCAGGAAATCTACTTCTATACATGGGACAAATACTCCCATCAGTTCACATATTTTACTGGAGGATAAGTGAGAAGTTCAAAACAAACAACATTATAATGACAATTAAAGGACTGGTCTTCTGACAAGAAATGCATATCGCCCGCCGCCGTTCATGCAGCAATTTAGACTGAGACCATCTCATGATGAGAAAGGACAAAGTTATAATATTTTAAATTAACCTTAAAAAATTGTTACGCACAATCCTATGCTGCATTGCAAATTTGTGAGCTTTGTTCAATTCAGTTCAGTTTATTTATACAGCACCAAGTCACAACAGTAGTTATATCAGGGCACCGAACAGAAACATTCATATGTGAAAAATAATAATTTAATATGATTTATCTGAGTAGACCGCTTTGAGTTTAGCTCCATCACAGAACTCTCATCTTGAGCAAGCATGAAGGTGACAGTGGAAAGGAAAAAACTCCTCAGGAGGAAGAAACCTTTATCAGAACCAGACTCAGGACAAGTGCCGTCTGCTTCGACCGGCTGGGTTGGAGAGTAACAGATACACAATGGTAGGTTAAGAATCACATGTATCAAATAAAAACTATTAAATTTTAAAAATTAATTTAAGGAAATGAGGTCAATTTGTCCTCCAGTGGTCTAAGCCTATAGCAGCATAACAAGCCAACCCTAACTATAGGATTCATCAAAAAGGAAAGTCTTAAAACTGGACAACGTGTCAGCCTCATGGACAGAAACTGGAAGTTGGTGCCACAAGAGAGGAGCCTGAGAACTGAAAGATCTTCCTCCCATTCTGCTTTTGGAAACTCTAGGAACCACGAGTAAACCTGCAGTCTGAGAGTGAAGTGCTCTGTTAGGAAAATATGGAACAACAAGATCTCAAATATAAGATGGAGCTAGGTGGTTGAGAGCTTTGTAGGTTAGAAGTAATATTTTGAATTCAGTTCTGGATTTGACAGGGAGCCAATGGAGAGAAGCTAAGATCTCTCCCACTAACTCCAGTTAAGACTCTGGCAGCAGCGTTTTGGATCAACTGAAGACTTTTTAAAGAACCCGATAATTCTCAATCAGTTCATCTGGACAGTTTCTTTTTAGTAGAAACGTTTCACCCTCACTCCAGAGGGCTTCATCAGTCAGAGTAGTTCCAGCACACTGTTCCCCCACCAAGCCGTAAACAACTTAAGTGGACCAACCACGGCCTCCAAAAACCATCTTGGCTCCAGCAAACTGGTTGGTCCACTTAAGTTGTTTACGCAGGGCCGGCCCAAGCCTCCATGGGGCCCTAAGCGAAATTTGTTTGGGGCCCTCTATTTCTGCTAATAATGTGGATTACTGCAATAAACAGTCAAATCAGATCATTCACCCACCTAACATAAACTCATTGCAACTCTGACAGCCCTGTTTACATTATCCTATATGTATCATCCAGGGCATGGGCGTCAAACTCATTTTTATTCTGGGCCACATCACGATCATGAATGTCCTCAAAGGCAGGACACGGCAGAATGTATTGATAAAGCGACCTATTAACAAACTGGTAAAATATAACTTTCTGTGCATTCAGTGACTACCGTACTTCTAAAATTTAAATATTTTATGTTTGAGTAATTTGTCATTATAATCACAAAAACTGATTTGATTTGACTAATAAAGTAATACTGAATCACACAACTGTTATCTTGAAGTTCTCTCTCTGTGGAGTCACAAAAATGGTTATGGCGGGCCGGATTTGGCCCACGGACCTTGAGTTTGACACATGTGATCTTGTGGTACTAAAAGTAACAAAAGAACAAAGAAGAAAAAAACACCAGTATACAATGTATTTTACAGCAAAAGTATGTCTGGTTTATTATCTTTGGTTTTAAAGAACTGCAACAATAATGTTCAGAAGTAATTTTTAGTGTAAGATGAACAACAAACAACAGATAAAATAACTTAGATGCATAAAAATAAATTAAATTGTGCGAAAACAGACAAATTAAAATAAAATAACAAATATCAAGGAAATCCTTAAGATAAGATAAGATAGAACTTTATTGATCCTGCAAGAAATTGTTGTGCCAGAGTACTTTAAATAATGTAAATTAACAATTACTTGAAACCACATAAAATGGTTAAAAAATAAATTTAAAGCTGAATAATTAGTTCTTAACTATGTAAATGTATGCAATAAATCGCAAAAGCTGAACTTACAAAGTTGAAATAGAATCATATTGAAATCATTACCAAAAAAATTTAATTCCACTTAGGGGGCCCCCTAGTGGCCCCGGGGCCCTAAGCAGCAGCTTATAGTTCGCTTATGCCTTGGGCCGGCCGTGTGTTTACGGCTTGGTGGGGGAACAGTGTGCTGGAACTACTCTGACTGATGAAGCCCTCTGGAGTGAGGGTGAAACGTTTCTACTAAAAAGAAACTGTCCAGATGAACTGATTGAGAATTATCGGATTTGATACCTGGATTACTGAGCATGAACTTTCTTGACTTTTTAAAGAAGTATTTGGATACCAGTCTAGACATGACAAATGCATGAACCAGTTTTTGTTAGTGTTCGGAGAATGTGTTGAGGACTACTCTCAGCTACTTCCACACCAAAATTAGCTCAGATTATTCTTAAATTCTCTCAGCTGTGGCAGACACCTTAAACTGGGTTGAATGACAGATGATCAGTTGTAGATGTGCATATTATTTTCTACAATTTTCATTAGAAAAGGAGATATTTCATTAACAAACTCATTTAGAAATAAATAAAAACATCATCGTCCACCTTTGTCTTTCAGCGGCGGGCTTGCCTGTGCTGTTGTCACTGAAACGATTTAACGCAACAAACATTTAAAGTTCTGACTGATAGATGATCGTGCCAGGAAGTGAAATATCACCACAGTCCTCTGAACCTGAGGAAAACGTTTCAAAATAAAAGACTCGGGCTGAAGGCACAGTGTCTCCATGTTTATCAGGATTCAGTGTGAGGCGAAACGCTGGGGCTCGTCCATGCTCTGAAGTCCCGTCGCGCTGCCCTGCTGTGAAACCTGTCCCTCGCACATGCAAGTGTGTGCACACTGGGAGAACTGGGCCGCCGCTGTGTTCTGAACTGGTAATGAATCCTCAGATTTCCATCAGATCAGAGGAAGATTGTGATCAGCAGCGTTCCTCAGAGCCTCATTAGTGAACTAGAGAGCGCCAGGCTGATTCATTTAGAAACATGAGGGTGTGGGGGGCGCGGGAAGAGTTTAAAAAGGAGAGAAAGAAAGAAAGAAAGCTCTCAGCACTTCTTTCAGTCCCTTCTGTTGCTTTCATTCCTGGCTTCTCAGGCAGATTTGTGAGGCCCACTTCTGTGTTCCTGCATGGCCAACGTAAACCAAGATGGCTGCCCCTGTCTGTTATAACGTACCTGAGAGCAGGAACCTTCAGGAGCCACAATCTGTAAAATTACATAGTTTGTGTAGATTTGTGTGCGTGGGCGTCTGACTCGGTCAATCATCTTCACTATTTCAGGATCCAGCTTCACGTGGCTCAACTCAAGATTTAATCTTCACGTTTTCAAAATGCCCGTTTCTTTTTATGCAACATGTTTAACATTCATTAAACCTGCAGTCTGCAGTTTCTGTAGTGCAGTCTGTAACTTTTCTAACAATATATTTTTAACATATTTCTTCACTCTGTCACTATCTACTGACAGACTGATGTTAGACAAAGTAATCTCTGAAAAAAACTATAGTCCCCTTGCTTCTCTATCAGCATTTATAAAAACACAGAGTGACCCGGACAATGACCAGCCAATAAAAACAGAGTTGTTTGTCACGCCCCAACCCACGCCCCCGCCTGTCCCAGCCCCAGCGCCGCGCACGTTCTCATTCAAAGGATTGCAAAGCGATGCAGGACTGATTTGTATGTGACACAAATGTATTAAATATCCCTTCTTCATCCCAGAGCTGGACTTTTCTTTTGTTTTTTTGCCAAAAGTCAAGTGATCGCTTCATCCTTCACTGACAGGAATGAGGAAATGGATTTGTCACGAGCGAAAAAAAACTCATGTCCAACGTGGCTGCGTGAAGCTCTGCTGATTTCAGGGTGTTTTTGTGTTGTTGGACCAGTGCTTCATGGTTTTATTTTATTTTTTAGAACGTTTTATTAACATATAATCACAGAACTTCGCAGCGCTGAGACGGGACATGTAGTGGGGGCGGAGCATTCCAGACATTCCAGACCTACACTGACAGAAATGAGGAAGTCACGAGCGAATTAAATCATGTCCAACGTGGCTGCGTGAAGCTCTGCTGATTTCAGGGTGTTTTTGTGTTGTTGGACCAGTGCTTCATGGTTTTATTTTATTTTTTAGAACATTTTATTAACATATAAACACAGAATATTGAAGCGGCTCCGAGCGGACATGCAGCAGGAGGCGGAGCAGAACTCAAGTTCAGCAGAGCACGGACCCAGAGGCTCTGAGGGGGAGGGAGCAGAATGCTTTTCCCTGCTGAAAATATTTCTAAGTCCTGAGCACAACAGAAACTTACACATAGCACCTTTAAAGCTGCAGTCTGCAGTTCTGTAGTGCAGTCTGTAAGTTTTCTAAAAATATATTTTTAACATATTTCTTCACTCTGTCACTATCTCCTGACAGACTGATGTTAGACAAAGTAATCTCTGAAAAAACTATAGTCCCCTTGCTTCTCTAAAAGCATTTCTAAAAAGCCACAGTGACCCGCCGTTAACCAGCCAATAAAAACAGAGTTTTTAACCAGCCAATAAAAACAGAGTTTTTAACCAGCCAATAAAAACAGAGTTTTTAACCAGCCAATAAAAACAGAGCTTCTCACTTCTCACGCTCCTAACCCACGCCCCCGCCTGTCCCAGCCCCCGCGGCCGCGCAGGTTCTCGTTCAAAGTATTGCAAAGCGATGCAAAACTGTTTTGTATGTGACACAAATGTATTAAATTCCCCTTCTTCATCCCTGATCTGGACTTTTCTTTTGTTTTTTTGCCAAAAGTCAAGTGATCGCTTCATCCTCCACTGATCCATGACTGAAACATTGAGGAAATGAATGAATTTGTCACGAGCGAATTAAACTCATGTCCAACGTGGCTGCAAGAGGCTCAGCAGATTTCCTGGTGTTCTGGTGTGCTGGACCAGCGCTCCCTGTTTTTATTTTATTTTTTAGAACATTTTATTAACATATAAACACAGAACTTTGCAGCGGCTGACAGGACATGCAGTGGAGGCGGAGCATTCGGAAGCAGAGCTGAGAGCAAGAGGGAGCAGAGCCATATATGGCTCTGAGGGGGAGGGACCAGAAACGTGTCTCTGTTCAAAAATTTCCTAAGTTCCAGCGTGTTCCAGAAATTACATATTGCACCTTTAACGTTTTTGTAGCGTTCACGCACGTTTGGCGGCGCGATGAAAACTTTTCAAACAAGCAGCATGTTTGCTTTCCTCCACCTGCGAAATATCACTGGGGCGGCTGTGGTGTAGTGGTAATGGCAGTCGACCCCTGATCGGAAGGTTGGAGGTTCGAATCCCGCATCCGCCCACCATGTGTCGTTGTGTCCCTGGGCAAGACACTTAACCCCGAGTTGCTCCCGGTAGGTCTGGATGGAGCCTTGCAAGGCAGGCTACCACTACCGGTGTATGAATGTCTGAATGAATGGGTGGATGGCTGGTATTGAAAAACGCTTTGGGGCTCCTCACAGGGGGCTGGAAAGCGCTATATAAATAAGCTCCATTTACCATTTAAAATTAGAAACATCTAAAAATTATGCAGAAAAACTGGTTCATGCATTTGTCACGTCTGGACTGAACTCAATGGTTTACCTGGGTGTCCAAATACTTCTTTAAAATGTCTTCAGTTGATCCAAAATGCTGCTGCAAGAGTCTTAACTGGATTTAGTAGGAGTCATATCTCTACAGTTTTAGTTTCTCTCCAATGGCTCCATGTCAAATCCAGAACTGAATTCAAAATCCAACTTCTAACCTACAAAGCTCTCAACAACCTAGCTCCATCTTATATACAAGATCTTATTGTTCCATATTTTCCTAACAGAGCACTTCGCTCTCAGACTGCAGGTTTACTCATGGTTCCTAGAGTTTCCAAGAGCAGAATGGGAGGAAGATCTTTCAGTTCTCAGGCTCCTCTCTTGTGGATCCAACTTCCAGTTTCTGTCCGTGAAGCTACTTTTAAGATTAGACTTAAGTCTTCCCTTTTTGATAAATCCTGTAGTTAGAGCTGGTTTGGGTTTACTGAGCCATCCCTTAGTTATACTGCTATAGGCTTTGACTGCTGGAGGACAAACTGAACATGTTTCCTCACTCTGCTGCTGCCATCACTTGCTCTCTATCCCTTTATATTTGTATTTCTGCCCTCCAGATAGAGGGTGAAACATTTCTATAAAAAGAAATGGTGGTTCAGCAGATGAAACCAACTAACTGTTCTCTGGACATCATTCCATCAAAAATATTCAAACATTCTTTTGATGTAATTGGTCCTTGTGTTTTGTCATTTATTAACAGCTGTCTATCTTCAGGTTATGTGCCATCTGCTTTCAAACACGCTGTGGTCAGGCCTCTTCTCAAAAAACCAGGCCTAGATCCTACAGCTCTCTCTAATTTCAGGCCAGTTTCCCATCTGTCATTTCTATCAAAGGTCCTAGAAAAGATTGTTTTTATTCAACTTCAATCTTTTCTAGAACTCAACAACCTGTTTGAAAAATTTCAGTCAGGTTTTCGAGCTCGTCACAGCACTGAATCTGCACTGCTCAAAGTACAGAATGACATTCTTCTGTCTCTGGATGCAAAAAACCCTGCTCTGCTGGTGATGTTAGACCTCTCAGCAGCTTTTGACACCGTCGACCATCAGGTACTAATCAACCGCTTGTCTCAGCAGGTTGGCCTCCAGGGAGCTGTGCTTGAGTGGTTCAAATCTTACCTGTCTGGGAGAACTTTTTCTGTCATGATAGGCGATCTGTCCTCCTCTTCATCAACCCCTCTGACCTCTGGCGTACCACAGGGATCTATTCTAGGGCCAGTCCTCTTCTCTCTTTACATGCTGCCATTAGGATCAATCATTGCACGTCATAACCTGTCTTTTCACATGTATGCAGACGATTTACAAATCTATCTGCCAGTCACTCCCAACCCCTCACTCAGTTCAAACACTCTTGTCAACTGCTTAAATGACATTAAGCACTGGCTCTCTCAAAACTTCCTCCACCTAAACACAGATAAAACTGAATGCATTTTATTTGGTGCACCTGATGACACCAACAACATCCTTCCCAGTCCCAGTGTTGGTTTTCCCCTCCCCCACTTCAACCCGGTGGTCAGAAATCTTGGAGTGCAGCTTGACTCCAACTTAAAGTTTGATAAACAGATCAGTTCTGTTGTCAAGACCAGCTTTTTCCAGCTCCGTCTGCTCTCCAAAGTCAAGTCATTTCTCAGCCGTGGTGATCTGGAGAAGGCCATCCATGCCTTTGTGACCTCCAGACTTGATTATTGTAATGCTTTGTATGTTGGTATTAATCAATCCTCCATCTCCCGTTTACAGCTTGTACAGAACTCTGCCGCGCGCTTTTTGACCAACACACGAAAATATGAACACATCACTCCTGTCCTGTCCTCTCTACACTGGCTCCCGGTTCAGTTCAGGATACAGTTCAAGCTGCTGCTGTTTGTTTTCAAAGCTCTGAATGGACTTGCACCTCTCTACATCTCAGAACTTTTGAAAGTCCATCAGCCCGGCAGAGCTTTACGATCTGCCAGTCAACACCTGCTGGAGGTGCCTCGCTCAAGGTACAAACAATGGGGAGACCGGTCCTTTTCTGTTGCCGGCCCAAAAGCCTGGAACAGCCTCCCCCTTGAGCTGCGTGCCACCTCTGATCTGACTCTGTTCAAAACCAGACTGAAGACCCACTTGTTCAAAAAAGCTTTCAGTGTGTAACTTTTATTACTTGTGTTATTTTAGTATGTAGCATTTTTTATTTCCATTGCCTTCTTTTATTGCTGTTGTTTCTTATTCTATTTTCATTGATTTATTGTTCCAGTTTATTCATCTTTTTATCCTGTTAAGCACCTTGGTCAATGCAAGGCATTGTAGGAAGGTGCTATACAAATAAAGTTTATTATTATTATTATAAAAGAAACTGTCCAGATGACCCGACTGAGAATAATTGGATCTGGTACCTGGATTATTGAGCATGAACTTTCTTGCTCTGGTTACATAGTTTTTGTTGTGTTTTAGATTAAGACCATTTCATGTGAAACAATGATGGATTTGTAGCCATTTTTGTTCAAACCTAGAAAATGTTATTATGAAATAGAGCTTAATTCAGGTCCAAAAAATCCGACCCGGCCCCAGCCTGGAGCCATCATTTCCGAACCCCCACCCAACTTGATGAATTAACAGTATTTACAGATCCAAACCCAACCGCACGCAGCTAAGTGGGCAGAAGATCAGAGCTGAGGGGGTATTTGTCCTTTTATGTCCGTCAAAGTGCATTAAAACCCTGCTTCTGCCTGCATTCTGCATTATTCAGACATGGACCCTGCTCTGACATGTCTGCTTTGGGATCTCACCTGTTTGGGTCATCGGCCGCATGCGTCCGCTGAGTGCAGCGGCTGAACGTCCATTTGGACAATGGATCGCTTCTTGTCAGTACCAGTAGTCCCATCTGAAGCTTAATTGAACTTTTTTCTTTCAAAGACAGTCAGCTCACGTTCAAATAGCTGCGTGTGACTGGTGGATTTATGGTAAGCCATGTTGCCATATAATTGAAATGTATGGCAAGCCATGTTTTCACGTAATTGGATCACGGCTGATCTGCTGACATAATCATAAGCCCGACACCGACCCGACCAACCCATCCAGCACATTATTATGGCCCAGCCTGGCCCAAATTTGGGTCGGGTCGGGATGGGCTTCGGGCCTGGGTTAGAAATTACAGCTCTATGAAATAACATGGACAATGACTCTCGGCTACTACCATACCAAATTTAGCTGAACATCTATACAATCGGGATAAGTTATAGTCATCTTTGTGTCTGCTAAAGTCTGGCTGTGTATCGTGACAAACTGTATTTAAAGCGAGTTGATCATGTTTTTAAGTCTACTAACTGTCAAATACATTAAAACCCAATCAAACCCTAAAGATTTGCTTCTCTGCAGAAAGGTCCGAGACGCCACCGGGGTTGACATCAACATGCGCGTTGGCGTTCATTCTGGAAATGTCCTCTGTGGCGTGATTGGCCTCCGCAAGTGGCAATACGATGTGTGGTCACATGACGTAACTCTAGCCAATCACATGGAGGCAGGAGGAGTGCCAGGGTAAGAAACCTCAAAGTGGCCCTTTCATTTTGCCATTATTGTTCATGTAGAACACCATTTGTCTTCTACACTCTATTACGGGGATCTTACATCAACACAGGTTTATTTTCAAAGACACTTGGAACATGAGACAAGTCTGTTATAATTATACCTATTAGAAGTATTTTAGTAAATTACAGCTACTTTAGTTGACCAAGTAACTCTGCATTAGTTGTGTAGCCATTAGTTCTTCCAGCCTGGAGCTGTAACAAGCTTGTGAAAATTGGCCAGTGGGTAGGTATACTGTATGCTGCTCTGATAATAAGCTCTCTAGTACAACGTTGTCTCACCGGGCTGCTAATGGTTTGTCCCCCACTTTTCCTGGTGAGAGGTATCTGTAAAACACATTGGCTGAAAAAAAAAATGTTATTTCCATTTCTTTCTGGGTCTGTTTGCACAGGAAACAAAGATGAAACAGAACAGCAGGCAAGAGTGGTTAGAAAGCAGACAGGCAAACAATGTTTTATATAGCTGTCAATGGCACAGTGACACAAGAACTTCACCTCTAATTATCTATCCACTTACTGATCTGCAGGAGAGTCCACATCTCTTCGGTGACACTGGAGCATTTGAAAGGCTCGTACAAGGTGGAGCCTGGAGATGGACAGGGCAGAGATTCATACCTGAAGGAGCACAACGTGGTCACCTTCTTGGTCATCAACCCCAAGGTTAGATTTCATTGTGTAAATTTAGATTTGTTTTGATGTAATGGCCTCAAATTCATTGTGAAGGTAATTATCTGCATTTTTTTGTGTGCCTGTATTTACTCAGGGATTTTTATGGGCCAGAGAAACAATTTTAATTAATTACTTTTATTAAGAAATTCAAAGGTGTGGTTTAAAATGCAACGAAAATGTGTTTTTACAGTCCGCCTCCATGGAGACATGGTAGTCTGCATCAGTGTACAGTATTTGGTTGACACTTTGCAAAATTTCTTCTGAATCAGAGGATACATTTTCATTGAATCTCTTAAAAAGCAAACCCTGGATGAGGCAACACAAATAAAAGTAATTTTTTTGCCTTTTTAGTTTCCATATCTGGCAGGTGAAAATAAAACACATTAAAATAAAAAAGCTTTTAAAAAAAAGCTCACTCTGTCATTGATTTTCTTATTTATTTAAACAAAAAATAATTTCAAAAATTCATAAAACAAAAAAATGTATGAATGCAAGCATTGGATCTAAAATATCACCTAAGCATTTAACTTCTTGTGCATTGTAGATTTAGTTTAGTCTTTTTGGAAAATCCCATAGTTACACTTCATTATAAAATACATGGTGACAGTCTTTTGACAGTCAGCGTGAGGCTCAGAGATTTAAGCCAAGCTAGCAGCAAACTGTTCACCACATTTTCTCTGTATATAATAATAATAATAATAATAATAATAATGCGTTATGTATGATGTATTGTCATCATTGTATGTTCCCATACAATGATGAAATTGGAAATCTGCATTTAACCCCTCTACCACCAGGTGGTGCAGTGTGCAGCTATTGAAAGCGCCGGGGGAGCATTTGGGGATAGTGTGCTGCATAGGGACACCACGAGATGTGCAATGACTGGTGATCAAACCTGGGACTCTCGGGTCCCGAGTTGGCTGCCCTGCCTCCACACTATATATGTGTGTGTCATCTGCATACACTAAAACATCACACACCAGTAAAAGATCTTTAATCTAAATCTGAATAACTGTAGTCCTAGCATTCATCCTTGTGGCACATTCATACATACATTCACAGTCTATGTGTCTGTTTTCTGTTTCCTGATTTGTTGTAACAAGGTTAAAAAAGAAAAATGACATTTTTTTTAAATGGATGGATCATCAGCAGCACAAAATATCTACATTAGCTTGTGTGGTCCAGTACGGTCATTTTGCTGCAGTATGTGATAGTTTGGCTCCTGTTGTGTTAAAACAGCACATGCAATTAGACACAGCAGAATAAAGCAATTGTGTCTGTTTTTGTCAGCACCATTGGGCAACACAAGCTTTCTAAACATCTGGACGTTCTGGTCAAGGTTGCACATCTACACACAAACGTACAAATAATCTCCACTTCATTCTGCCAGCATGGACACTTTGAGCTGCTAATAAATAGTGACAACGTTAAGTACTGGCAAACAATGTAGTGTAACAGTGATAAATGTTATCAGACTTTAGCAGGTGCTCGGTCAGTCTCTATACACAGACAGGATTATGTTTACAGGCTGTTTCTCTGCTTGAGGCATTGTGAGGGGATTGTGACGCTGTGCCGCTCCTCCTAAAAAAAAACAAGACATTAGAGTCTGACTAAGGACATTTAAGGGATCTGACTCTTCTGTGAACTGTCTGCTGGGAACATCTCTGTTTAGAATAATGCTCCTGGTATCCAGAACATATTCATATGATTTGACTTGGCAACAAAAAAATCATGCAAGTCCTGTTTTTTTTCATTCATTCAACCTTTATTTAAACAGATAAGTCACATTGAGCCTCAAAGACTCTTTTACAAGTGAGATCTGTTGAACAGACAATAAAAGTGGTGAAAAATGACACATAGGGTTTGGAGACAAAAAAAATTCTAATGAAAAAAATCTTGCACACAAGCACATGACGCCGACATTACACAGAGGGCAGGGGAGGGGGACTCAAAGGCGGTGAGCATGCCAGCCCATATTGCAGAGTTCAGATAGAATCACTCAGTTCATGGAGATCTGTGCACACTCATGGGGGGGAGGTAGCTGCCGAGGACGGAGCCAGAGTCGAATCCAGAGTCCTGAAATGATGACAGAATGTTTATTCAGCTGGGCTCCTCTGAAAAGTCTGTGGAATTCCTCAGCAGAAGGGTTGGAATGGGTGAGAGCTTCAAGTTTACAAAACTTCAGCAGGCGTGTTGACATAAGACGGCCTATCAAGGCCAGTCAGTGAGCCAAATTTCAGATAAACACGATTGTTTTAGGAACAGGCAAAACTTTAATGACATCTACCTTCAGTCTGTGTCGGTCCACTTGCTTCCGAAAATGTCCAAATTAAAATGACCATAACAAATGGAAAGAGCCTCAGAAAATTCCCAAAATGTAATCCAATCAGCCAAAAGTCTGGTTTCTCGAGACATGAACCAAGCCATCATGTAAGGCAGGCAGCCTGACCAGGTCCAGATTAGGGGTTGAACGAGTACCGGTAGAGTAGAACTCAAGTAGTTGATGATGTCATAGGATCTCAAGATGCAAAAAATAATTAACTAATTAAAACCGCAACAAACAAAAAAAGGTAATTTATTATTTACAAAAAAGATCAACAAAACATTGGGAGCATATATTAGGCTCCTACCATTTATCTTACAGCAAATAAGTCACAGGAAACCGAAAACTGTTAGTTATTATTATTAAGCTGCAAAAGTGAAAAAAATGTGCGGCACGTCAAAAACGAAACTAAAAACAGTGGGGCGGTTGAGCACCCCGTACCACCGCCTGTGGTGCTGCGCATTAGGTTTAGTTTTAGAGATTAATATGTTAACAGGTTTTTATAGGTTTAGATATTAATATTTTTTTGTCTTTTATTTGTGAAACAAGGTCAGAGGAAGCTGGTTCTGGTTCAGTCAATTGGACCTGGTGTGACACCACATTCTGTGACCTGCAACAGTTCATGCAACACCGCCCCCTACGGTCACAATATACGGTGGTCACAGAATATTGTGTAACACCGGTTCGCAACACGCTCCAAACAGGAAGTTGATTCATTTTCTGTTCTGTAACTGCGACATGATGACGTCACTATGAATACTCGACGTGAAATTAAAAAACTTGATAGAGGCCCAAGTAATCGATGTGTCGATTACTCGAGTAGTCTGTTAAAGCCCTAGTCCAGATTGGCCGCCAACGTCTTCCTTGTGTGTTGATAGACCAGGAACCAGCCGAATCCAAAAAGCAGGAACCAGTTATCATAAATCCAATTAAATATGCGTCCTTAAGATCCACAGATGACAGCAGAGATATACACATCATCAAGTCTTCCAAGTCGATGAGATATCCAGCTGTGTGCATGCCAACAGGGACAATCGGCTCGCCTACAGCCTGTCTTCTCTTTGAAGAAATGTTATCAGTTGTGTTGAGGGACCAACTGACCAAATTGAAGTCCATAGTTATGATTCGGAAGATTTTGTAGAAGAGAGGTTCTCAGACAGTTTCACAGACAAGACAAAGCAAAAGCAAAGTGGAGACTGAGAAGAGACGTCCGCCCTTGAGAAGAGCAAGTGTTGAACTGTGCCTTCCTAATCTTTAAGTATAACTTAGTCAAGATCCACTGCCTTTCTAAATGATCAGGTAGACCTTACTTTTTCATCAAACAGGTGTCCTCTATCGTTTTTCTGCAAAAGTTCTGTTCAATAACTGCATTTTCAGCAAGACAGTTTGAAACATTTTACTTTTGCGTCAACATTGTTGTATACAGTATTTAGTTTTATAGGTAATAACTAAGTTCGTGTTAACTTAGTCATCAATCCTCAAAAAACAAAAATGTCAGGTTTGCATTCACTAACAATGTGCAGCACGTGTTTGTGATTTGTTTCGTGCACATTGTTTGAATCCACTGCGTTCTCAGCGTTGTAGTCGCCAAGCAAATGGCATTAGTTACTGTATGTGCAAGTGCAAACATGCTCATGCAGTTTAGCGGGTGTGAGAAATTTACACTTTCTTCTGTATCAGATCGAAATCCTCCGTGGTACACAATCAAAATATGGCCATTAAACACAAACATGGCAGGAACAAAAGTGGCAGAGAGGAAAATGTTTTCACACGATGAGCCTCAGTCTTTTACAGATGATAAACAGAGGAACATTGCATCATCATCTCATTTTACCAAAGCGGAGTTTTCTTTATTGGTCATCACTGCATCATTTTAATTTCCATGTCTGTGATTTCTATTCCTGACCACTGGATTGATTTGGCAGTCAGACCCTTCGTCCCACTCTCCCCAGCATGGCAGTTGGGGTCTCCCATTTAAATTTTTTAGAAATACATTTTACTCTGAGTTCTGTTTATGTGAATGTGAGGCAAAATCAAAGGAGCTGAGATGGGTTTTACCGTTTTATCTTGTAGAAGGCACAACGTTTAACACTGCTAAGTAGATTATAATGTAATATGATTGTCTACTGTTGTCATCATTCTTTGTTAAAATCAGGTCTCTCTTGTTAATGAGTCCTCAAGGCTCAACGAGACTAACTTGTATAAATAAAGGTTGAATTAAAAAAAAAAGAGAGGATGAATTACAACTATCCCTGTTTACTCGGCCTCTTTTTGTAAAGGCAGCACTGCAGCATACTGCTCTGGTCTTCTGTTTTTCCTCCTGAGACACAGTTATAACCAGATCTCAGGAGCTTGTATATTTCACACAAAATGAGTGTTGCAAACAGAACTGATTTTTGAGTTGCTTTAACTCCAGAACTGATCTTTAAGTTGCTTTAACTCTATTAGTAATTCACAAAAACATGAAAAGGGTGTCTTCTAAATGCACGAGTAAAACCTTCATTCAATGTGTACAAATTGCATTTGTTGTGTAGCACAAATCTGTTTGCAATGGCTTTAGTGCTGAATCTGAATTTGAGACGTTGATGAATCTGGGCCTCAGTGTTTATAGGTTTTTTGGTTTTTCATGATTTATTCCACTTCCCTGCACTGTTTTTTTTCTTCTAGTAAGTTTATTATTAATATAGAGTACAGGGACCGAACTTATTCTTGTTTGTCACAACTAAATTGGTATGCATTTTTAGGCTTTACACTAGTCTATGAGTATTTTAGCCGTAGTATATCAGCTTCGATCTCCTTCAACATTATTTGATGTTATGAGAGTTTCTTTGCAGAATGTGTCAAGAAATGTACCGGGTAATGTTAAAAATATCTACAGAAGCAGCATGTCAATATTTGATCAAACTGAGACAAAGCTGCAGGTGTTCAGTCTTAATTTGCAGCAAGCTGTGAATGAATCCAGGCCAAATATGGTGCACGGATCAGAGAAGGTGTCATCTCCACTTTCACTGTCATTAACTGTCACTGTCAGAGCTGGAAATAACCGGAGCCACCGTGTCTGTTTCAGTGCCCTAAAGGCCTCTGTGCCGAGTTTGGTCAGTGACAATCCCACACACACAGCCCATGAGCAATTAAAACAAATCACCTGAGGTACGCTACTTGTCATCCTCTTGAATCCTCAGCATTTCACCCAAGTGGAGTGCTGTTTGCCACTCAGGAACACTTGTGTATAAACAAAAGAGCTGCTTCATTCATAAGTGAAAGGGTTTGAAGTATGCAAAAACACTAACAAGCAAGTCAA
This sequence comes from Garcialebias charrua, assembly GCA_038048925.1. Taxonomy (NCBI): domain Eukaryota; kingdom Metazoa; phylum Chordata; class Actinopteri; order Cyprinodontiformes; family Rivulidae; genus Garcialebias; species Garcialebias charrua. The sequence continues at coordinate 49,455 of JBBPBX010009389.1, forward strand.
AGATGTCAAAAGCTGTCAAATGACCAGAGTTCCTGAAACAGCCCGTTCTTACCGTACCGTACACCCACTGGGTTGAGGCTCGCTGAGTATCTGTGTACTCTATAACTGGTACCACAGAACATGCAAGTAACAGCTGACTTATGTTTTAGGCTTTTACTTTTGCACAGAACATGCAAGTAACAGCTGACTTATGTTTTAGGCTTTTACTTTTGCTTATATGTTTATGTTTATGTTTATTAAATTTGTTCATTTTTTTACAAAAGAAACAATACAAGACAATCTCATAAATGATAATGTACAAAATGTAAAAAAATGAAAGGTAGCAGAAAGAAGAATAAATCTTATTATATCTGCCCCTTACTTCCAACAATCAGATTAAACAACAATAATCAACCATGTAAACAATAATAATCTTCAACCAACTTTTTCCAACAATCAGATTAAACAATAATAATCTTCAACCAACAGTACAAAATGACTAACTCTTTCTAATTTTCTAACTAATACAATACACATTACGCTATTTCATATATTTTTTTAACACATTTGTTTTGATCATTTTAAATGTAAACATTGACTTGGCATTTTTAACTACATTCTCCAAGCCATTCCATAATCTAATTCCCTGGATTGAGGTAGAACGTCCCTTCAAACTAGTTCTGAATTGTGGTTTTACAAACATCTCTGTCCCCTTAAGATTATAACAACTTTGTCTTTTAACAAAATGCATTTGGATATTTAAAGGTAATGCATTATTTTGAGCTCTATACATAACTGATAAAATATTATAGTCTACCAAATCATGGAACTTCAATAACTTCAGTTGATAAAATAATGTACTTGATGGATGACGGTAATGTTTTCTAGTGATAATTCTTACAGCTCTTTTCTGTAATACAAAAATAGGCTTTGTGATTGTTTTACACGCTTTCCCCCAAACATCAATACAATAGATTAAGTGTGGAACAATGATTGTGTTATACAACAAATACAGAGCTTTATCATTCAATAGGTCTCTGACTTTGTACAGTACTGCAATCGATTTAGCTATTTTTATTCTTACAGAATTTATGTGTTGTTTCCATGTCAGTTTGTCATCAATGATAACACCCAAAAACTTCACCTCACTCACTCTACAAATCTCAACATCCTCAATTTTGAGTGGAACATCAACAGTTTTCTTTTTATTACCGAATATCATGTAATTAGTTTTTTCTAGATTTAATGATAATTTATTTATTTTAAACCAAGTTTGTATCTTGACAAATTCTGTCTTTATCAATTCCAACATTTGTTCTATATCTTCACCTAAACAGAAAAAAGTGGTATCATCAGCAAAAAGTACACATTTAAGGAGTCCTGACACATTTACCAAGTCATTCACATATAAAATAAAAAGCTTTGGTCCAAGTACAGAGCCTTGGGGAACTCCACATGTGATATTACAGAGGTCAGATCTTACATCATTTATTTGTACAAATTGTTTCCTATCTTTTAAGTAGCTAGATACCCACTGTAATGCTGGTCCTCTAATACCATATTTGTTCAGTTTTTCAAGGAGAATGGTGTGATCAATAGTATCGAATGCTTTTTTTAAATCAACAAAAATACTGATACAATATTGTTTTTGATCGACAGCAGTAGTTATTTGTTCCATTAATTCCATGAGAGCCATTGATGTAGAGTTTTTTGCTCTAAACCCATACTGACTGTTGCTTAGAATATTTTGTTTATCTATAAATTGATCTAGTCTGTTTACAAATAGTTTTTCAAGAATTTTTGAAAACTGTGGTAACAAGGATATAGGTCTATAATTGTTGAACACACATTTATCACCATTTTTAAAAAGAGGAACGACCTTAGCTACTTTCATATTATCTGGAAATATTCCTGTTGAAAATGATAAGTTACATATGTATGTGAACGGCTCAATAACATGGCTCATTATGTCCTTTACAAACATCATATCCATGTCCACCCAGTCTTTTGATCTCTTGTCTGTAAGATTTTTACTACATTCATTATTTCCTCTTTGTTAGTTCCATTTAGAAAAATACTATTTGCACAACCTGTAATTGAGTGGATCACATTTTTATCTACTTTTGGTATTTTAGCTGCAAGGCTTGATCCAACATTCACAAAATATTGATTAAATCCATTTACAATTTCATTTTCATCATGAATTTCATCGTTGTCTTTTACAAAATATTTTGAAATACCAGTTTTTGCTTTATGATTCTTCAGGACACTATTCATTACTCGCCATGTTGCTTTCATATCACCATTACTTTTATCTAATAATTTACTATAATATTCTTTCTTATGTTTCCTTATAATCCCTACTAATTTATTTTTATACTTTTTATATTTTTCTTCAGCGCTCTGACTTCGCAATTTCAAGAAACATGAATACAAATAATTCTTTTTTTTACAAGCATTTCTCAACCCTTTTGTCATCCATGGTTGATCAATCGTATTTCTCTTTGTGTAATTTGTTTGCACACAATTCTTTTCATACAGAGCTTCCAAGATATTCATAAACTCATCATATGCTCTGTTCGCATCATCAACATACACATCATTCCAGTCTTGTTTATCTAGATCCTCTTTCAATTTTTCCAAAACTTTTTTTGATATATAAGAAAAATATATATATAAGAAAAACTTTTTGTTATCATGTTAAGTTGTGATAAAAGAGCTCCAGCTTGAAGTCCTAAGGTTTAACTTATGAATATATGACAAATCTAGCATTCCTGGACAGGGTGTATATTTCCTGCCACTTTGCATGCTACTGTTAAAATGTGAATCAGTTGTAGATGTGCACCTATCTGAAATATTCATTAAATCTATTAACTGTTGGAAACACATGCATACAAGCAATTAGTTCATAGCAGCAGATTAACCACCTGTTCCTCACAAAGTCTTACAGCTAACTCAATATTACTGCATGTGCAATGTGAGGGCCTTCACACTGAAGGAGTTTTGTTGTGTTACAGCCACGTTCTAAAAAGTTGAGGAGAATGTGGTGGGATCATCATCCAATGGAAATGGATCCCTTGTTTTTGATGTTTTCAACACACTTGGAAAACTATGCTTTACCTTGATGAAACATAATATTATTAACATAAAACCAAATATTCTGTTGCTCCAGAGCCAGTAAATGGCGGTGTGATACATGGCGCTGTAAGGTTTAGCTCAATACCGAAATTGTATGTAACCAAGAATAGTGACTCTAAGACCAAGAGCAAGTTTGACAGTGTTTATTTGTAGCAAGTGAATATATCAACAGTGTGAAGTATGGTAATCAGCAGGGTGGAACTGGAACCCTGTAGCGAAAGGGACAAAGTTAATTGGAGGCCTTATCTTGAGGGATGGTTTGATAATCTGTATCTGTCTACTGTTGGTAGGCAAAGTGGTCACAGAGGCGAAATCCAAAAGGTTTGAGTAGCGAGGAGTGAAAAAGTTCAGATGTAGGTTTTCAGGTGTGATCAGTTTTACTGATTTACCTGTCCACCAGATGTAAATTGAACAGGGTTTAGACTGACACAAATTATCATCAATAATTCACGGGTTCTCTCTTTTTCAGGTTAATCCATAAATCTTGTGACCAGATACTGAGATGTAAAAGGCATGAAACGTTAATTTATGTCGATTCAGCAGAACTGAACCATTTATTAACAAATCATAAATTTAACATCATAACATGTACATTGATTGATCAATCTATTTCCTATAATTACTCGTCAGCAGATTTAATTGTGAACAACAGAAACAAGTGATAAGATGATATATTTACTTATATCTGGAGGCATTTTAACTTAAAGTTACTGGCAAGAGATAAGGAAGAAAGTTAAAGTGAGTAGTAAGATGGAGAAGTTTAAGAGTGAGGGAGTTTATCTTGAATGTTTAACAAGGAAATGGCACGTTCTCCATGCGATCTCCAGCTAGACGTAGGTCCGCTTTTAGTTACATGGCGACTCTTTACCTGGCACGACGGTCAGTCAAGAAATGGAGCTTCCTTGATGTCCGAGGGGAGGTCAGTCTGGTTACCTTTGCAGCTTCTCACGTCCGCCATGACCCACTAAAGTAACGGTAGTCCGGTTGATTTTTCAAGATAAAATATTCCAGAAAGGAGATTCATTCACAGCTTGGAGCTGTGACACTCGAGGGGTTCACAGCTGATGTGCTGTAACCCTTGCTGAGGAACGAGGACCTTTTTGCTCATGGTCGGACGTCCACAGCTTAAAGAGAAAGTTTCACATCTTACACGTCCTCCAGCAGACTCGAAGTTCCAGGAAGTGTAGAACTTTTAAGAGGATCTGACATCAGTGACTTTCTCCTTCCCGATTGGTCAGTTCAATCAGGGAATGGGAGGAGATTAGTTGACGTCAAGTGAAACGTCAGAAAGAAATGTTTAGAGCACAGAGAAGCAGATTGTTTTAAGAGGAGAGAATTGAGACGCCAGAGAAATGAATATCCGATTAGGGGCGGCCATGGTGTAGTGGTAATGGCAGTCATCCCCCGATCGGAAGGTTGGATGTTCGAATCCCGGTTCCTCACGCCATGTGTCGTGTCCCTGGGCAAGACACTTAACCCCGAGTTGCTCCCGGTAGGACTGGAAGGCGCCTTGCATGGCAGTCGCCGCTACCGGTGTATGAATGTGTGTATGAATGGGTGGATGGTTGGTATTGTAAAGTGCTTTGGGGTCCCTCACAGGGGGCTGGAAAGCGCTATATAAATAAGCTCCATTTACCATTTACCATTTGATTAAACTGTTTTCTCATTTCAAAACAAAACTGAAAGTTCAGTCTGACATATACTTTGAACTTTGCCATAGTTCTTTGACTAAGACATACTGAAGAATATACACTGTACCAGCATATTGTAGAAATAACATCAGCATAAGGACAAATGATCACAAAAATGACAGAAGGTTATTCTGATGAGATATTTGAATTATAACAGATTAAAAAGAAGTCTCTTCTGATTGATTTGTGTTCTAGATTCAAATTAAATGGAATAAATCAGTGTTCACTGTCTTCTTTCTTGAAGATTTAAAGACAACGTGATTCACTGAGAGATTCACTGAAAAAGTGTTTTAATACAGTTTCCAGAGACCAAGGTCAGGTCCACTACAAGGGTTCACCAGTGAGCAAGTGTGGAAGACAAGGAATTTATGGAGAGATCACAAGGAGGCTCAGCAGAAACCAGGGAGGTCAAAGTCTCAGGAGGAACGCAGGAGTCAGAGCTACAACATGAAAAGGTAGAAATTAGTTTTCACAAACCACAAGGAATATTATGAAGGTCAGGAACATAATTGGTAGATAATGCACCAGCATTGGATTGAAGTCATCAACTGCCTTATACTCCTGCAGCTCAGTGGTGGTATGGTCCTCAGGTGTGATCCTGTTGGCACCCTATGCTGTTGGAAAAGCTGCAGGAGAAAAACTGGAAATCCTACAGGTGCAAAGACAAAAGCAGCACCCAAACAAGATGTCAGAAAACTGATGTGCAAATGATATACATGTACAGTATTTTGTTCCAGAATTGCGCTGCTCGAGATGGCTGCATGTTGGAGTAGCCCTGTTACTATCATTCTTATGCCTGGTACCCACTGCCCCCGGTTTCGGGCGGCTGAAGCGGCCGGTTTACATTCAAAGTCTATGAGGAGACGCGTGGAGTCACGGCGAGCCGGGAAGCGGCGCGATTCAAGTGATCGAAGCGGCGCGGGGGCAGCCTGCACACGCACGCGCGCGTCGGCGTCGAACTGCCAACGCCATAAAATTCGATCTCTGGTGGCTCGACGCGTCCAGCAAACAGTCGAGAGAGCCTCTGCTATCTGATTACACAACCACAACGGGACTTTTTTTGGACTTTTTAAACTCACCGGATCGAGCCTCCATGAATTGGAACCAAACTCCGGTAATAAACGTGGCATTTTTACAGTTGCTGCTGACAGGCTGCTGTACTCTCCAGTGTAGATCACCCCAAACATAAAAAAAAACGTTTTATCTCATCAAAGACCGTCGGAGGTGCAGTTAACACAACAACTGAACCCGGAAAACAAGCTAGAGACCCCTCCCTCTGCTACCCCCTAGTGTACGTCATCAGACAGTTTTCAGTGGCCAGTGGGACTGTGACCAGCGGCCAAAAGGGGACGGCAGGCGCGTTTCGAGTTGTGCAGTGGGTACCAGGCATAAGATTTTACTTTTGGAAACTTTTAAGTCCTCTTTCTGGATGTAAATCACATTTTTTGGATGATTGTTTCCTCTGGTATTGGATGCTCTGCAGCTGAAAGAAGTTTTACTGAAACTTTTTTAGTTTTGGACATTTAAGGTACGTAACCAGACAACAAGGTGTTTTTTTTAACAACTGGGAACAGCTGATTAACATCTCAATAGCTCAGATAATACATCAACTACAGCCACAAATCTCAAATGATCTGAAAAGGAGACTCCATGGATGTATTCCCGTCTCCCTGCCGGCTGTGCTCGAGTGCCTGACCACTGAGATCCTGAAACTAGCAGGAAACATGGCTCGTGACAGCAGAAGGACCGGGATCATCCCCCAGCACCTGCAGCCGGCTGTCTGTAGCAACAAGGAGCTCGGCAGGCTGCTGGGAGGAGTGGCCATTGTTCTGGGAGGAGTTCTGTCCAGCATTTGGGCGGTCCTTCAGCCCAAGGGAACTGAGAGGCCCACCTAGTCTGGGTGGATGGATCGGATGACATTTGCGGACATTTTCTTCAGATCTGCTGTGGGACAGACCTTTTCAAGAGATCCTTCCTGTCTACAGCCATCATCTATAACAGCTCCTAATGAAATGAGGATAAAGAGTTACAACACATTTAATTTCCCTTTGAGATTTATAAAGTATTTGTGAATTGAATTGAATTTATTTGATATACTGATATGCTGGTATGTGGATGAAGCTCATTTTTTCATTCAACCTTTATTTAGTCAGGTAAATCTTTTGAACCTCATGGGCTCATTTACGAAAGCGACCTGCTAAAACTAAAGAACAATGAACAGCAGTGATAGAATTTAAACTAATCTCCTCACAAAAGTGGAATAAACTATCATGACTTTTTTTCTGTTCATGTTCCCAGACTGAGAGGCACAGCCCGCTGTTAAGTGTGCGCTCTCGGCCCTCTTTGGACAGCGGGAAGATGAGGGCGTCTGTCAGGATGACCCGATACCTGGAGTCCTGGGGAGCTGCTAAACCTTTCGCCAACCTCCACCATCGAGACAGCATGACCACAGACAATGACAAGATCAACACTACGGTTGGTGAACGTTTGTCTCAAGTTTGCTTTCTCTCAGTTGTACCAAAAACATCAACCGCTCAGGTCATTTGAAGATATGAAAAGTTAAAAGTATTTATAGTCAGATTCGTTCATGGCCTGTTTCATGTTTCAGGATGTTCCCATGGGGCAGTATTACATCCAGAGACGAGAGAGGTGAGCAATTTGTTTTAACAAGATTCAGAACAAGTATAGTTTTCCTCCTCATCAGAATTTAAACATGTGCCCCCTTTCCCCAAGATCCAAATCTCAGAGGAAAAGATTTGAGGAAGAACTTAATGAACGGATGATTCGCACCATCGATGGCATCAACTCTCAGAAGTAAGCACTGTGTTTGCTGTACAACCCAGTTCTGCTTCTCATGGGCATTCATCTCTGACAAAGGCAGGAGAAAACACAAATATTAAATCAGGACCCCTTTGAACCACCAGTCATAAAGAGGTTTACATTAAAGAATGAGGACAGAAGGGACACAGTGGGGTCTAATGTGGTCTAGTGGCTGTTAGATTAATCAAATGTTAAAATAGTTTTATTTCTATTTATGCATAAATGTGAAAAAACGGCAAGAAATCTAAAATTCAATTAAGGATTTATAGCAAGAGAGTCCTCCTGTTAAAAATCAGACTACAGCCAATGACATTTATGCATGTTTACATTCAAAACCAGCACAGATTTGAACTGTGCTCCAGAGATTAGCTAAATACACGTTTGAATATAAAGTATGTGAGACATAAATGACTAACGGGGGTTTACATCAGTAAGTCTGGGTGGAAATGGCTTTCTGTTTGCTGACGATAAGAAGTATTTTACAAATTGGCAGAATTTACTGCTTAGTTATCAATTTAGTTTGCACATTTCTAGGATTTTCCATTTCAAATGTGTTATATGTGAGTACAGTACCATGCTACAGTGAAAGTTTGAAACTGGAAAAATGTTTTCTTGGTCCTCCTTCACATAAGATTACAACCCCATTGCTATAGGTATCACTTCTGTGCCAGGTGGTTTCCATGGCCTTGTCCTCGTCCTGGTTGGAGCCTAGATATGAAGCCAACATGACTGGTCCTGCTTCAAACTCTGATACCTTGGTGTACAGTAGTGCCAAGTTTTGTGTATGCTTACAACTCATCACATCCTTTTACGTGTAACGGGAAGCCCACTAGGCTCTTAATAATAACCTGAAGATGCCGTCTAGATCCTGCAAAGCCCATCCCTGTCCTGGATGATTTTTATGTCATAGTAGATAGGTCATTCAGTGATGGAGGCCTAACTTAGTTCAGTAAGGTGTAAAGTGCTTTGTGTTGTCATCAATGTATGTTCCCATACAATGATGGAATTAGTTCTCTGCAATGCATTTAACCCATCACAAGTAAGAAACACCCAGGTGGAGCAGTGGGCAGCTATGTAAGCGCCTGGAAAGCAATTAGGGATTGGGTGACTTGCTTAGGGACATCAAGACTTGTGGGCATGGTGGGGAGTTGAACCTGAAACTTTCTGGTCCCAAGTCAACTGCCCTACCTCTACACCACCTCGGCCTCCAAGAGCTTACGGCATCTGTTATTCCCAGGAGGTCTCCCATACTAACCAGGCCAGACCCTGCTTAGCTTCCAAGATCAGATGAAATCGGGCGTGTTTAGGGTGGTATGGCCATAATGCTAATAAAACAGTCACACTATTGAGATTCTGTATTTTTTGTACTTTTTTTGGCACCTAAGTTGTTACACAATTTTTGTGCTATTTGCAATTCATATTTAAAAACGTTCAGCTCACTCAAACTATGAGTTTAGGTATTTGTGCAATTTTTACTTTTTTTATTAAATATACATGTATTTATCTTTTCTGCCATTTTTTGCTTATTGGAAAGAAATGGAGCTCTCCACATTTTTCAAACCCTTTTGTCTGTTTAAAAACTTGTTCTGCCCCTTTCAGCTTCTTTCTGTTAAATTGAACTTGTGTTTTCAGCTAATTTTAGCAACTATTAGCATCTTTTCTGCTAAGATGAGCATTTTTTTATCTTCTACTTTGTAACTAATTTAGTCTTTTTTATGCTCACTTCAGCGTCCTTAGGCTAACTGAAACTTTTAGTGTTTATTTTCAGTTACTTTCAATTACTTTTTTCTAATTTCAGAAGTTTTGTTATTGTTTCACAAGTTAATTTCAGAAGCTCTTTCCTGCTTGCTCTCGACAAAGGCTGACACTTTTCCCTCCCGCTCCTGCTTCCCTCCTGCTTCTGCTCTTTGTCCTGTGAACCCTATCGAAGCCTCTCTTTACATAATCTTCTGAACTGTAAATTATGGATCTGGTCAGCTGGCCAATTACTTTTCTTCTAATTTCAGAAGTTTTGGGCTCTTTTCTGCTCTTTTTTGCCACTTGCTCTTTTTGGCTTTCTTTTGCTAATTTGAGCTTTTAAACTCTAACTTTTTTTTCTTCTAAATTCAGCTTATTTCTTGAACTTTTAGCTTCTTTTTGCTAATTTGCTAATTCAAGATGAAAGTTTTGTGATGGAGTTTAATTCCAAGCAGTCTGCTCCTCAGTTAAATAAAGTTAAATTACTCTTTTTATATATGAATGGGAGTGTATATATGTGGGAGTGGTGGCGCAGAGGTTAAGAAGGTGCGCTTGTGATCGGAAGGTCGCCGGTTCAAGCCCCGGTACCGACAACATCAAAGATGTGGGTGGGATAAGTGAAGCAGTCACACCTGTCTCCACCCTCATCTTCCCCACTCTGGGCCCTTGAGCAAGGCCCTTAACCCACATCTGCTCCCCCGGGAACCCTAGATATCAGCTCTCTACTCCACACAGAGGGCTGTGGTTGCTCGGTGGTCTGTGGTTGTGTCAGGAAGGGCATCCGGCGTAAAAACAACTGCCAAATCTTCATGCGACTAGATCGCTGTGGTGACCCCTAATGCAGGGAAAAAGCCGAAAAAAAAACAAAAAAAAACTCTTTTTATATATGAATGTTTCTGTTCACTGCCCTGAGATGATGTCTGTTGTGACTTGGGGCTACTGTATATAATAAACTGAATTGAATTAAATTAATGTAAACATTTTTTTGTTTTTCAGTTCATTTTCTGCTGTTTCCTCCTTTTTGTGCTCCTTTCAGCTATTATTGTATTTCAAATAAGCTTTTTTTTCCCCATTCAACCTTTATTTAGGCAGTTTAATGCCATTGAGCCTCGAGGCCTCATTTACAAGAGAGACCTGGCTACAAACAAATAATGATGACAACAGCAACAGTAGATTTTCCTTGACAATCAACAATAGACAATCATAAGAGAGAAATACAGATTTTTTTTTTTTACAAGTTAAAACAAAGATGTCAAAGTAGCAAAACAGACAGATTATAAGGCAAATGTAGAAAATCAAAAACAGGAACATGTCTGCATTGGTTTTTGCCAGGATTCCAACAGATTCTTAAAGCCATTTAGAGAA